>JAQFVV010014876.1:0-25079 GCA_028023455.1 Epiperipatus broadwayi | reverse complement strand
AATTAAAAAAGCAAGTCATATATAACATGACATTACTTTTAATGAGCTTGTAGTTACAAAAATGCACATAGAGAGCGTACCAATAGCTCTAACAAGCTCGTAAATTAACAAGTGCGGTTATGAGAAATATTTAAAATCTCTATCCAGAACACTCTTATCTCCAGACCATGGTTTCGGGCTTATGGCCCACGTCAGTGGAGAGCTAAAATATTCGGACACTAGACCTAAAATATCAACTCAAAAAACCAGCACTTATTTCAAACGTATATTTAAGAAGAAACTCTGAATTTTTCGGACATGAAAATGTCTTTAAATCCAGCTATCTAACTTAAATAGCTATATGGGACTGAAGTATTTTCAGATCTACCATATTCTAATAGGCTCAGCATAGCCAAAACCTTAAAGGTAAAATTATAATAATTAAAAAAGCAAGTCATATATAACATGACATTACTTTTAATGAGCTTGTAGTTACAAAAATGCACATAGAGAGCGTACCAATAGCTATAACAAGCTCGTAATTAACAAGTGCGGTTATGAGAAATATTTAAAATCTCTATCCAGAACACTCTTATCTCCAGACCATGGTTTCGGGCTTATGGCCCACGTCAGTGGAGAGCTAAAATGTTCGGACACTAGACCTAAAATATCAACTCAAAAAAACCAGCACTTATTTCAAACGTATATTTAAGAAGAAACTCTGAATTTTTCGGACATGAAAATGTCTTTAAATCCAGCTATCTAACTTAAATAGCTATATGGGACTGAAGTATATTCAGATCTACCATATTCTAATAGGCTCAGCATAGCCAAAACCTTAAAGGTAAAATTATAATAATTAAAAAAGCAAGTCATATATAACATGACATTACTTTTAATGAGCTTGTAGTTACAAAAATGCACATAGAGAGCGTACCAATAGCTCAAACAAGCTCGTAATTAACAAGTGCGGTTATGAGAAATATTTAAAATCTCTATCCAGAACACTCTTATCTCCAGACCATGGTTTCGGGCTTATGGCCCACGTCAGTGGAGAGCTAAAATGTTCGGACACTAGACCTAAAATATCAACTCAAAAACCAGCACTTATTTCAAACGTATATTTAAGAAGAAACTCTGAATTTTTCGGACATGAAAATGTCTTTAAATCCAGCTATCTAACTTAAATAGCTATATGGGACTGAAGTATTTTCAGATCTACCATATTCTAATAGGCTCAGCATAGCCAAAACCTTAAAGGTAAAATTATAATAATTAAAAAAGCAAGTCATATATAACATGACATTACTTTTAATGAGCTTGTAGTTACAAAAATGCACATAGAGAGCGTACCAATAGCTCTAACAAGCTCGTAATTAACAAGTGCGGTTATGAGAAATATTTAAAATCTCTATCCAGAACACTCTTATCTCCAGACCATGGTTTCGGGCTTATGGCCCACGTCAGTGGAGAGCTAAAATGTTCGGACACTAGACCTAAAATATCAACTCAAAAAACCAGCACTTATTTCAAACGTATATTTAAGAAGAAACTCTGAATTTTTCGGACATGAAAATGTCTTTAAATCCAGCTATCTAACTTAAATAGCTATATGGGACTGAAGTATTTTCAGATCTACCATATTCTAATAGGCTCAGCATAGCCAAAGCCTTAAAGGTAAAATTATAATAATTAAAAAAGCAAGTCATATATAACATGACATTACTTTTAATGAGCTTGTAGTTACAAAAATGCACATAGAGAGCGTACCAATAGCTATAACAAGCTCGTAATTAACAAGTGCGGTTATGAGAAATATTTAAAATCTCTATCCAGAACACTCTTATCTCCAGACCATGGTTTCGGGCTTATGGCCCACGTCAGTGGAGAGCTAAAATGTTCGGACACTAGACCTAAAATATCAACTCAAAAAACCAGCACTTATTTCAAACGTATATTTAAGAAGAAACTCTGAATTTTTCGGACATGAAAATGTCTTTAAATCCAGCTATCTAACTTAAATAGCTATATGGGACTGAAGTATTTTCAGATCTACCATATTCTAATAGGCTCAGCATAGCCAAAACCTTAAAGGTAAAATTATAATAATTAAAAAAGCAAGTCATATATAACATGACATTACTTTTAATGAGCTTGTAGTTACAAAAATGCACATAGAGAGCGTACCAATAGCTCAAACAAGCTCGTAATTAACAAGTGCGGTTATGAGAAATATTTAAAATCTCTATCCAGAACACTCTTATCTCCAGACCATGGTTTCGGGCTTATGGCCCACGTCAGTGGAGAGCTAAAATGTTCGGACACTAGACCTAAAATATCAACTCAAAAAACCAGCACTTATTTCAAACGTATATTTAAGAAGAAACCCTGAATTTTTCGGACATGAAAATGTCTTTAAATCCAGCTATCTAACTTAAATAGCTATATGGGACTGAAGTATTTTCAGATCTACCATATTCTAATAGGCTCAGCATAGCCAAAACCTTAAAGGTAAAATTATAATAATTAAAAAAGCAAGTCATATATAACATGACATTACTTTTAATGAGCTTGTAGTTACAAAAATGCACATAGAGAGCGTACCAATAGCTATAACAAGCTCGTAATTAACAAGTGCGGTTATGAGAAATATTTAAAATCTCTATCCAGAACACTCTTATCTCCAGACCATGGTTTCGGGCTTATGGCCCACGTCAGTGGAGAGCTAAAATGTTCGGACACTAGACCTAAAATATCAACTCAAAAAACCAGCACTTATTTCAAACGTATATTTAAGAAGAAACTCTGAATTTTTCGGACATGAAAATGTCTTTAAATCCAGCTATCTAACTTATAGCTATTGGTACGCTCTCTATGTGCATTTTTGTAACTACAAGCTCATTAAAAGTAATGTCATGTTATATATGACTTGCTTTTTTAATTATTATAATTTTACCTTTAAGGTTTTGGCTATGCTGAGCCTATTAGAATATGGTAGATCTGAAAATACTTCAGTCCCATATAGCTATTTAAGTTAGATAGCTGGATTTAAAGACATTTTCATGTCCGAAAAATTCAGAGTTTCTTCTTAAATATACGTTTGAAATAAGTGCTGGTTTTTTGAGTTGATATTTTAGGTCTAGTGTCCGAACATTTTAGCTCTCCACTGACGTGGGCGGAAGAGCATAAGCCCGAAACCATGGTCTGGAGATAAGAGTGTTCTGGATAGAGATTTTAAATATTTCTCATAACCGCACTTGTTAATTACGAGCTTGTTAGAGCTATTGGTACGCTCTCTATGTGCATTTTTGTAACTACAAGCTCATAAAAAGTAATGTCATGTTATATATGACTTGCTTTTTTAATTATTATAATTTTACCTTTAAGGTTTTGGCTATGCTGAGCCTATTAGAATATGGTAGATCTGAAAATACTTCAGTCCCATATAGCTATTTAAGTTAGATAGCTGGATTTAAAGACATTTTCATGTCCGAAAAATTCAGAGTTTCTTCTTAAATATACGTTTGAAATAAGTGCTGGTTTTTTGAGTTGATATTTTAGGTCTAGTGTCCGAACATTTTAGCTCTCCACTGACGTGGGCCATAAGCCCGAAACCATGGTCTGGAGATAAGAGTGTTCTGGATAGAGATTTTAAATATTTCTCATAACCGCACTTGTTAATTACGAGCTTGTTATAGCTATTGGTACGCTCTCTATGTGCATTTTTGTAACTACAAGCTCATTAAAAGTAATGTCATGTTATATATGACTTGCTTTTTTAATTATTATAATTTTACCTTTAAGGTTTTGGCTATGCTGAGCCTATTAGAATATGGTAGATCTGAAAATACTTCAGTCCCATATAGCTATTTAAGTTAGATAGCTGGATTTAAAGACATTTTCATGTCCGAAAAATTCAGAGTTTCTTCTTAAATATACGTTTGAAATAAGTGCTGGTTTTTTGAGTTGATATTTTAGGTCTAGAATGTCCGAACATTTTAGCTCTCCACTGACGTGGGCCATAAGCCCGAAACCATGGTCTGGAGATAAGAGTGTTCTGGATAGAGATTTTAAATATTTCTCATAACCGCACTTGTTAATTACGAGCTTGTTAGAGCTATTGGTACGCTCTCTATGTGCATTTTTGTAACTACAAGCTCATTAAAAGTAATGTCATGTTATATATGACTTGCTTTTTTAATTATTATAATTTTACCTTTAAGGTTTTGGCTATGCTGAGCCTATTAGAATATGGTAGATCTGAATTTACTTCAGTCCCATATAGCTATTTAAGTTAGATAGCTGGATTTAAAGACATTTTCATGTCCGAAAAATTCAGAGTTTCTTCTTAAATATACGTTTGAAATAAGTGCTGGTTTTTGAGTTGATATTTTAGGTCTAGTGTCCGAACATTTTAGCTCTCCACTGACGTGGGCCATAAGCCCGAAACCATGGTCTGGAGATAAGAGTGTTCTGGATAGAGATTTTAAATATTTCTCATAACCGCACTTGTTAATTACGAGCTTGTTAGAGCTATTGGTACGCTCTCTATGTGCATTTTTGTAACTACAAGCTCATTAAAAGTAATGTCATGTTATATATGACTTGCTTTTTTAATTATTATAATTTTACCTTTAAGGTTTTGGCTATGCTGAGCCTATTAGAATATGGTAGATCTGAAAATACTTCAGTCCCATATAGCTATTTAAGTTAGATAGCTGGATTTAAAGACATTTTCATGTCCGAAAAATTCAGAGTTTCTTCTTAAATATACGTTTGAAATAAGTGCTGGTTTTTTGAGTTGATATTTTAGGTCTAGTGTCCGAACATTTTAGCTCTCCACTGACGTGGGCCATAAGCCCGAAACCATGGTCTGGAGATAAGAGTGTTCGGGATAGAGATTTTAAATATTTCTCATAACCGCACTTGTTAATTACGAGCTTGTTATAGCTATTGGTACGCTCTCTATGTGCATTTTTGTAACTACAAGCTCATTAAAAGTAATGTCATGTTATATATGACTTGCTTTTTTAATTATTATAATTTTACCTTTAAGGTTTTGGCTATGCTGAGCCTATTAGAATATGGTAGATCTGAAAATACTTCAGTCCCATATAGCTATTTAAGTTAGATAGCTGGATTTAAAGACATTTTCATGTCCGAAAAATTCAGAGTTTCTTCTTAAATATACGTTTGAAATAAGTGCTGGTTTTTTGAGTTGATATTTTAGGTCTAGTGTCCGAACATTTTAGCTCTCCACTGACGTGGGCCATAAGCCCGAAACCATGGTCTGGAGATAAGAGTGTTCTGGATAGAGATTTTAAATATTTCTCATAACCGCACTTGTTAATTACGAGCTTGTTATAGCTATTGGTACGCTCTCTATGTGTAATTTTATAATTTATTAAAAAGCAAAAGTATATTTAAATAAATAGAAAATGTATTTCCAAAAACAATATTTCTTAGTAAATAATAATTAATAATTTTAAGGTTCAATCAGTGAGACAATTAGACTTCCATTTTTGACATAAAATTTGTTATAACAGGTTTATGCTCATTGTATTTAATTGAAAAATTGCATCAAAGTGTTTATCTGAGAGATGATTTTTGTGAACTGTTTTACTTAATTTCAGAAATAAAAAAAAAAACATGAATAAGAGTCAAAACAAACATGAACAGGTAGCTGTATTTTTTTTATTTTCAAATTTGGATATTTTGGAAGACATTTATAGAAATTTAGTGAACCCTTCCTTAAATTTTATTTTCAGTTCTACAAAAGTTTAGATCAGTATATTTTCTATTTGAAATTTCCAAGGACTTCACAAATGTTTTTTTTAAAAAAAAACATCATTTTAAAATTTAGAAAATTTTCTTTGAACAATAATTGTAGTTTTTCATTATTATTTGCATAGGAATGCTATGTTGCTCAGACTGTACTATTAAAATATTATTAAAAAAAATCATATAACATTACAATACTAGCCAAAAAACAAAATTTTACTAAAATTCTTCCAGACCATGGTTTCATCTATTAATAAGTAGACCTTTTCAAGTGCAATTCAACAAGGTACATATAACATATATATACAAAACAAAATAGCTTTCCCATCATTCACTTCAAGAAACAATTTTCTTTAACAGCAAAAATTGTCTTCATGAGTTGTGAAAGGAAATTGCTTTTTGAAGTGAATTATGGAAAGGCTATTTTGTTTTGTATTTATATGTTGTATATATCTTGTTGAATTTCATATAAATCCAACTTATCCAAATCACTTTGAGCACTTTTTAGCAAAAACCTTTTATTTTACATATATACACACACACCACCATTTTGGCTGTTCTGCAGTCTTTTTCAGAGCTATGATATAATGAACAAAATAAAATAAAATACATAACTATATAAATAATAATACCTTAAAAAAATATAAACAATAAAAAACTAAAAACAACATAAAATATATAACAAAAGCTAATAAAACTGAATTAAATATAATTCAGTCCAAATAAATTAATCCAGTTAATATAAAATAAAATAAACAATATAAACAGAATGTAAATTATACATGTGTTTTCCTAATTATATACATATTCAAGAACAACTATTAATCTAAATATATTATTCATTTTTATTATTCTTCATAATCTCTTAATTACTTCTATTCCTTATAAACTTAAACCTTGTATTTATTATTTCCACCTCAATAAAACATTTAATTTTATATTCATATAATTGTCATTTCAACAGTAATTCCTTTAATAATATTCATTTAAATTTATAAATCATATAATATCTATTATTTCGTTTCTGTTAAAACAAAAATTTTATATTTATTATTATTTTTTTAATATCTAAAACCTATAAAAATTGCAATCATTTAAACTCACCCAAATTTACTTTAACCTTTTTAAAAAAAAACCTTTTTCTTTTTTAAAAAATCTTATACCTTAGCTAAATATCTATATACACTAAAACTATATATATATTTTATTTATACACTTTAACTTTTATTATTGTATAATCCACTTATAAACTTATACTGCTTTATATATAAATATTATGTTAAATTTTTCCTAATATTTAATATCTATAAACATACTCATGTTTATAGTATGTTTATATTTCTATGTAACTTAACCATTCTTTACAACCCATATTTCATTTATAAATAAATTTCTCTCTATATATTTACCTCTACATATCCCATTTAAGAACTATATCTATACCAATCTCATGCTAATTCCAGAATCCCTATTAAGTGTTGGTTTTATCTTTATTAGTATTGCTTCTTTTATTTTCTTCTTTAATATTATCTGTATGTAACATCATTTTTATTGAACTTTGACTAAATTTATGTCCTCTTTCCTTCATATATATATATATCGGTGATTTATTATCTGACATGTTGTTTTAATCTTATTTTTATAGGATTTTTTGTTTCTCTCACATATTTGATATCAATCCCACTATCTAAACATTGTTTGCATTTTATCACATACACTTTCTTATCTCTCTATTTTCTTTATTATATCCTATGTATTTCTTACCTGTTAAATTTAATTTGTTTTCTCTTTTTTTATTAACTATTTTTGTAGTAATTATTCTTTTGCATTTTTTTATTAATCTCCTTTATAATTTTATTAAACTCATTCACTATAATATTATTTGTTTTTATTCCTATATATCTATTTCCATCTTTATTTTTCTCTTCACTCTTTTAGACTCTTTAGACTTACACTGTATTTTTCAATATTTCTTTTAATTATATGTACAAGGAAATGATTCTGTTTTAACTCATTGATTATTACATTTTTTTGTTTAATATAGTCTTCTTTCCTTGAACAATACATTGCAGCCATTTATATTCTTGAATATATACAAGTAATTTTATATTTCCTATCTATCTAGGAAAACCAACTTGTTATTTTGTTATTACATATTGTTCTTCTTAAAATATTTGTTTCTTACTTGAAAAAGTTTCAAAATGGTTATAGAGTGAAATTTTTAAAAAATATACTAATGAGTATGAAAATGCCAATATTAAAAATAATAAAATTTAATAAACAAAATTAATGACCTATTTAAAAAATATGAATACAGAAATTTAACATTTATAAAAATAGACATTGAATCGATGTATACTAATTTAGATGTACGAAAAGCAATAAATTTAGCTATAGGAAAGTATATTAAGGACAAAAATAAAAAATTAAATTACCTGTTCATATATTGGCTGATTTAATGGAATTTTATTGTAAGGATGTAACTTCTAAATATAGTGCAATTTTAAGCAATATTTATATGAATGAGTTTGATAAAAATATAACACAAAATAAAAATGTTCCTTTGTTTTTTAACAGATATGTAGATGATTATTTGATGATTTTTAATAAAAGCCAAAGGCAAATAAACTAGTTTATAAATGGCAATAATAAAGTGGAAGGAAATATAAAGTTTACAGTTGAGAAGGAAGAAAATAATTAAATTGCATATCTGAATATAATGTTTCAAAAGAAATTGATAGATAAAAAATGGTATAATCAAATAAATATTTATAAGAAAAGCAATATTGGGAACAAAATAACAAGTTGGTTTTCCAACATTGATAGGAAATATAAAATTATTTGTTTATATTCAAGAATATACAGGGCTGCAATGTATTGTTAAAGGAAAGAAGACTATATTAAATAAAACGATTTAATAATCAAGGGGTCAAAACAGAGTCATTTCTCTATACATATAATTAAAAGGAATAGTGAAAAAACAGAGTAGAAAATAAATAAAAATGAAAAGAGTGAAGGAAAAAAGAAAGGTGAAAATAGATATATAGAAATACAAATAAATAATAATATTATAGTGAATAAGTTTAATAAAATTATAAAGGAGATTAATAAAAAATGGAAAAGAATAATTACTACAAAAATAGTTAATAAAAAAGAGAAAACATGTTAAATTTAATAGATAACAAATACATAGGATATAATAACGATAATAAAGAGATAATTAATGGAGTGTATGTGATAAAATGCAAACAAAGTTTAGATAGTGGGGTTGATAAATATGTAGGAGAAACAAAAAATTCTATAAAAACAAGTTTAAAACAACATGTCAGATAATAAATCACCGATATATATATATATACATATGAAGGAAACAGGACACAAATTTAGTCAAAGTTCAATAAAAATGATGTTACATAAATAATATTAAAGAAAGAAAAAATAAAAGAAGCAATACTAATAAGAAAGATAAAACCAAAATTTAATAGGGATTCTGGGATTAGGATGAGATTGGTATAGATATAGTTTCTAAATGGAATATGTAGAGGTAAATATATAAAGAGAAACTTATTTTTAAATGAAATATGGATTGTAAAGAATGGTTAAGTTACATAGGAGTATAAATTATACTATAAACATGAATATGTTTATAGATATTGAATATTAGGAAAAATTTAGCATAATATTTACATATAAAGCAGTATAATATAAAGTTTATAAGAGAATTATATAATAATAATAATAATAATAATAATAATAATAATAATAATAATAATAATAATTTAATTTAATTTAATTTAATATAGTACATTTAACAGATTTTACATCCAAACAAAAATGCACAGCTAATCTAGTTCACAAATCATTTGCAGAGTTTTTTGCACAGTAGTCCTAAATGTTCTATCATCTGTTTCAAATATATTAACAGTATTAAAGTACTTATTGTACAATCTAGGTAATCTTACTAATGCTGAATTTTTTAATGTTTCACTTTTAAATTTTGGAATATTATACAAATTTTTTGATCTTGTATCCTTTATCTTTACCTTAAATGATAATGTTGTCTGGCAATTTCTCACATCTATTATACCTGATGTAATTTTTTTAAATACTTCATATCAGTATAGATTCGTCTTTTGTAGAGTGCATTGTTGTCACATATTATTTCTGATTTAATGTATCTGAAAAATTTTTTATAAACCTTTTCCAGTGCTAATCTATTATTTAATTTAGATGAGTTCCAGATCAAAGATCTATAATTTAAAATAGGTAAGACCAATGTATGAAACAAATACACACATGTATTTCTCTTAAACATTTGACAGTTTCTGAGAATTAAACCCATTATTTTATAACTTTTTGTAATAATATTTTGAATATTATTATTAAATGTTCCATTATTATTAAAAATAATACCTAAATCTTTATGATCTTCTTTTCTTAAAATACTTTTTGAGTTTAGTGTATAATTAAACAGACTTGTAGATGATTTTTTAGAAAACGATATGACACAACTTTTTCCAATGTTAATTTCCATATAGTTTCCCACACACCAATCCTGAAATTTTTTGATATCAGACTGCAAAATCTTCTGATCATCAAAATTCTTAATAGTTTTATACAGTTTAATATCATCTGCAAAGCAGAGAATGTCAGAAACACTTACACACTGCTCTATATCCAAAGAATAAACTGAAAAAAGCAATGGTCCAAGTATGCTTCCTTGAGGCACTCCAGCATTACTAAAATATGTGTATGATTTTGCAGACCCAAAAGATACAAAATTAGGTCTATTTGAGACAAAAGATATGAACCATTGCAAAAGTTCACAACTAAAACCAATCGTGTGCAACTTACTAATCAATCTAGAGTGATCTACTCGGTCAAATGCTTTGCTTAAATCAAAATAAATCACATCTAGCTGTAATCTGTTATCAATTGCATTTGCAATAGCATCTTGAATATTTATCAAATTAGTCTCAACAGATCTACCTGGGATAAAGCCATGTTGTGTTTTAGATAAAGAATTACATACTTTATCTATTATTTTATTATACACACATTTTTCAAAGATTTTTCCAGCTATACATAATAATGAAATAGGTCTATAATTACTAACATCATTTAATTTGACGTTTGGTATTGGTATAACTTTTGCAACTTTCCATGAATCAGGAAAAATACCTTGCTGTAAAGAGATATTAAAAATATAACAAAGCACTGGAGCTAGCAGTTCCGCACATCCTTTATAAATAAAAACAGGTAGCATATCATATCCAAAACTTTTTTTATTTTTAAGCTGTTTTACTGCTAATAAAATGTCATTATAATTTAATGAGTCAATAACTATCAAATCATTACTTTTAAAAGCAGATTTAACTATATGTGATTTAGATGTCACATTTTTCTCTGTACATGATAAGAAGTAGTTGGCAAAATCATCAGCTGTAAGACTCCCATTGTCAATTGACATTTTATTTTTTACACTGGAATGCTTTTTAATAAATGACCAAAAGTAATTTGAATTGCACTTTATGTTGTCCTCTAGTTTCTCAATATATCTTTTGAAATCAATTTTTTCTATGGTTTTAAATAATCTTCTAAAATTTATAAAGTTATTATAACATATTACTGATCCTGATTTCTTAAACAACTTATGATGCTTATGTTTTCTTTTGTAAATACAAATCAATTTCTTAGAGAACCAAGGAGGATATTTTTTAGATGATTCATAGCATAATGGTATTCTATTGTTTAAAATGTTTTGCATAATTTTTTGAAATAGATATACTGCCTCATTTACATTTGGGGAACAATATATTTGGTCCCAATCAGCATACTTGATGTCACAATATAAATTATAATAATCACCAAGTTTATAATTTCTATTTGAAGTTATCATACCCTTATTTAATGATACGTGTTTGACATAAACAAAAAACTCAATTGCTGGATGATGAGAGTCTTCCTTCAATAATGGCTGTACACTATGCCTCACATCTATGTCACTAAAGTTAATTAATATAAAATCTAGAACACATCCATTATTATTTTTTAACTGATTTCTTTGCACTACATCAGTTATATTCATAAATTCTATAATTCTTTGTCCTTTATTTATTTCATTACTGCATAATCCAGTTATTTCATCTGCTGTCATTACATATCGTGCATTAAAGTCACCACAGATCAAAATATTGTGCTTATAATTAAGTAAATATTTTTCCAATTTCTCCAAATCATTATTTAGTTCAATTATATTAATATAAGGAGGAATATATATATTCCCAACCAAAAACAATTGAGATCCTAATACCATTTCAATCCAAATAGAATCAAAAAAATTTAGTTCTATATTTATTTGCTTTGTTACAATGTTGTTTTTAACTGCCAATAAAACACCTCCACCTCTTGAAAGCTTAGAGTTTACACGATCGTGTCTATATAGTAAATATCTATGATCCACAATCTGATCAGTAACAAATTGATCATTCAACCATGTTTCTGTCAATGCTATTAGATCATATTCTTCTGCAAGAACAGCATGTTTCAATAACTGGCATTTAGTTCTTAACCCTCTAACATTTTGCATATAACAACAGAAAATGTTACTTTTATTAATTAACTTATTATTACCATTGTTATATGATGAATTTTTATTTTCCCAATCTTTATAAATGCAATAATCCATTATACATCACCAATATTATCCTCAACTACCTGATCCTTTATTTGTTCATTAACAATTAAATCTTTATTTAATTTCCCATAAAATGGATATATATAAATGCCTGACGCCCAAAAATTTGAATTAATTATTTCACTCACGTCATTTTCTTTGACAGAAATATAAAATGAATAAAATTTATTTGCAGGTATAAACTTATGACATACCACAGTTGTGTCTAACTTTCCTGTTATATAAGCAATCACATCTTTTGATGTAACTTCTGGATTTAATCTAGTCAAAAAGAATCTTTTATATTTTTGTTTAACAGGAATAGCTTTTAATCGTGTGTCAGCAAGATTTCCTATTATAGCATTTTTGTTAAATGCATTAGATTTTGCATTCCTTTTCTTGTGTGTAACTAATTCAAAACCGTCTAAATCAACGTCTTTTTTTAAATGAAGCCCGCTGCCATTAACTTTTGTATTTTTAAAATATTCTGTTTTAACATTTTTATTTTCTACAGTTAGACCTTGAGTTAAAACGTCAGTCCACTTTTTAACAGCTTTATTAGAAATAATATTTCCCCTTTCAAAATTAGATTGTTGATGACATAAATTTTCAGCAATCATTTCCCCTGATTCCATAGAAGCAACATTTCCCCCAATTTTTTCTTTATTTGATTTATTTTGTAAAGGCAAACTTTTCCTAATTTTTATTTTTTTAATGTCTATACTTTTTGGACTTTCATTCACACCTTCTTTTTCAGAAGTAAAAATAGAAATTTGACTTTGACTTCCTTTGTCTTCAGAAGTGGGAGAAGGGGAAGCACAATAATCTTTGTCTATTCTAGAAATTTTTTTTTAGAAACTAATGGTATATTATCTCCAGAAATTTTTTCGTTTATTTTAAAATCTCTATTAATAATAATAGTTTTCAAATTTTGATTCTCGCTAGCGAGAAAATCAATCTTTTTAGCTAAATCAGTTATAGTGGACAATAAACTAGATATCTGCTCCTGTAAAGTTCTGCAACAATGATTACAAGCATGGCTATTTTCTTGCCCAGAGGGGGGAGCACTCTCATTTAACATTGTTTCGTAGCAAGAAATATTTTCTTCCTGAATAAAATCTTGACAATCAACACACACAAAATTATTGAAATCTTTATCAACTAATAAATTTAAATCTATAGTTTCTAGTTGCATACACATTAAATGAAAAGATCTATTACATTTTTTTCCGCAAACAATTTTTAACTCATCAGCATTAATCTCAGTCAAACATTTTCCACAGTCGTTTCTATAACTGAATTTCTAGCAGTTATATTAGATGCTTGTAGACTTTCACATATTTCTAAATGAGCTGGACATACAAAATTATCCTGGCCATTATTTCTAAGAATATCCATATTATTAGATATTAAACAATCAATATGAAATTTAAAAGAACAATCCATTGAGCATTTAACACTTTTTTGGCTTCCGTAAATTAAATCGTTACACAGAGAACAGGCTTTCCTATAAGGTCCCATAATTTTAAAATTAGAGCAATCCAAGTAAAATCAATTGAATCCAATGATAAATTATATACTTACAAATAAAGTTATAAAAAAATTATTTAATATTTTCTTCCAACAAAATAACAAAAATAACAAAGAACGTTTTCCGTTTAGCTAGGCCTCTACATGCTAATATATTTTGCGCGCGATAATAATAATAATGATAATAATGATAATAATAATAATAAAAAAAAAGGCAGTGTATAGATATATAAAGTTTTAGTGCATATAGATATTTAGTTTAAATAATATGTAATACAGAAAGCTAGGCTATAAGTTTTTTTAAAAAAGAAAAACGTTTTTTTAAAAAGGTTAAAGTAAATTTGGGTGAGTTTAAATGATTACAATTTTTATAGATTTTAGATATTAAAAAAATAATAATAAATATAAAATATTAGTTTTAACAGAAGAAAGAGTAAGAAAATAATAGATATTATATGATTTATAAATTAAAAAGAATATTATTAAAGGAATTATTGTTGAAATGACAATTATATGAATATAAAATTAAATGTTTTATTGAAGTAGAAATAATAAATATAAGGTTTAAGTTTATAAGAAATAGAAGTAATTAAGAGATTATGAAGAATAATAAAAATGAATAATATATTTAGATTAATAGTTGTTCTTGAATATGTATATAGTTAGGAAAATACATGTATAATTTATATTTATATTCTGTTTATATTGTATATTTTATTTTATTTGGATTGAATTATATTTCAATTTTTTTAGATTTTTTTTATATATTTTATGTTGTTTTAGCTTTCTATTGTTTACATTTTTAAGGTATTATTATTTATATAGTTATATACTTTATTTTATTTTGTTCATTATATCATAGCTCTGAAGAATACTGCAGGATCTTCAAAATGGTAGTGTATGTGTATATATGTACAATAAAAGGTTTTTGCTAAAAAGTGTTTGAAGTGATTTGGATAAATTGGATTTATATAAGTTATTATAATTACATTCATATCGGCCTTTCAAGCCAAATTGTACAAACGCTTTTGCGAGTGTTAAATAATAAATGAATACCCTCTGACCAAACAAGATATAGAATTTATGCAGGAATAAAAGGAATCTCTTATTCCTATGACTCAAATATTTATATATGAGCAAATCTGAAGTACTGGCACAGAAGTTGTGACTATAGAACAGTCACTTTAAATTACTATATATAACGTATGAATGAATGACGCCGATGAAATTTACTAGAATTTACTGAACGTCATTCCAACTGAAACTTAATCATATATATAAATCAGCATTTATTTTTATAGCGTCTGTATACAATTGTAATTACATTCATATCGGCCTTTCAAGCCAAACTGTGCAAACGCTTTTGCGAGTGTTAAATAATAAATGAATACCCTCTGACCAAACAAGATATAGAATTTATGCAGGAATAAAAGGAAGCTCTTATTCCTATGACTCAAATATTTATATATGAGCAAATCTGAAGTACTGGCACAGAAGGTGTGACTATAGAACAGTCACTTTAAATTACTATATATAACGTATTCATTTGTTATTTAACACTCGCAAAAGCGTTTGCACAATTTGTCTTGAAAGGCTGATATGAATGTAATTACAATTGTATACAGACGCTATAAAAATAAATGCTGATTTATATATATGATTAAGTTTCAGTTGGAATGACATTCAGTAAATTCTAGTAAATTTCATCGGCGTCATTCATTCATACGTTATATATAGTAATTTAAAGTGACTGTTCTATAGTCACACCTTCTGTGCCAGTACTTCAGATTTGCTCATATATAAATATTTGAGTCATAGGAATAAGAGATTCCTTTTATTCCTGCATAAATTCTATATCTTGTTTGGTCAGAGGGTATTCATTTATTATTTAACACTCGCAAAAGCATTTGCACAATTTGGCTTGAAAGGCCGATATGAATGTAATTACAATTGTATACAGACGCTATAAAAATAAATGCTGATTTATAAGTTATTATAACAAAAATAAAGGAAAAGATAATTTTGGTAATATTTTTGTTGAATTTCACTTGAAAAGTTCTCTTTGTTAATAGATGAAACTATGGTTGTGAAAGAATTTTAGTAAAATATTGCTTTTGGCTAGTATCATAATGTTATATGATTCTCTATTTTATTTATCATTACTAGTATATGAATGATAATTTTATTTAAAGCATTACACTATAAGCAGATAAGATAAGAAATATTGGATTTCCTTGAGATTTAAATTATTTATATGAATAGAAATATAGGTGAGAAATGCCAAATCACAAAATTACTTTGAATCTCCATATTTAAATTGATTTATTTTCTATTAAAAAACTTTTATGCCTGCAAATAAAACTAAAATTAATGTTTCAATATTATGCATTGGATTAATTACAGAATTTCAGAAATAACTATATTTTGCATCAACTTTCTCCAGAAAATTTTGATCTAGTAGTGGTTAAGTGCACATAAATATATGAAACTAATTGCTAATATTTGATCCAATAATATTTCTTGTTAATTTTTTGAAGTGACAATATTAACATGATTGAAAAGAGAGAAGTCCTATTTTATTTTCTCAACCAATCATAATAGATACACCATCAGTTTTGTGAGTTCTAAATTATATTTATCTAAGCTTATAAAGTAAACCCTGAAATAATTTCAAAACTTTTGTTTGACCTTGAAATGGATACAATGGCACAAACAAATATAGCCATTTGTGCCATGGATATTATACCTGTTGATTTATCAATTAAAACTATTGAATATTTCAGGAAATTTAACTTTTATGTGATTTGAAATATCATTTTGTTGCCTTTGTATTGTCATATGGTTCAGACTTAGAAATTTTCAGTTTTCTCTGTAGAGCTTTTTAGAACAATTTATTAACCATTTTAAAAAACAAAATGAGTACCATGATAGATCTTGATATCATTGCAATTAGCTGAAGAAAAAACAACATTTATTTCTGCACATTTTTTTGAAAAATGGTTAAAGTATATTTTGTTACGTTATTGATTTGTTTAAAAAAGCAAATTCTTGCTTTTTTTAATATGCCAGAAAATAGCATTTTAGATTGTATTCTTTTGTAATTCTATTCAATGTGATGAAAAAATTATATGTATTATTTGTGAACAAATTGTAGAAGTGATAAAAAAATTAAGTAGTATTTATCTGTCCATTCAGCTCAAAAATTTCTATATTCCTTTTTGAATTGATTATTTCTCAGATGTAGAATTATAAATATTTTTTAAAATTAAAATACTCAACTAAAATATTTCATGTCAGCCACTTGATGGCGTTGTTCTTATGCAAAAACACAGAAATATAACGTTAACAGGTTTCGGCCTAAAAAGTAATTTTTAATATCTTTATATATTAATGTATGTTTGTGTATCTCACAAAATCAACAAGTTTGTTGATTTGTTATTTAGTTGATAATGTGAAATATATGTATATAAATGAAAAGAAGTTGGACGATAGAAATTAAAATAAGTTCAAAACAATTTTTTCTTAATATTTTACTCTCACCTTGCTTTGTAAGGTGGAACGCATTTGTAAATAAATTAGACAAATTATATATATTATATATGTATACCTAATCAAACCAGATATGTATTAATTAATCACACATTAGAAGGCCAATAGTTATATACACGTCTGCTAATTTAATCTTTGGAATAGAGAGGTACTGTGCAATCTTTTTCATAGATTTATAGATTCAATACGAATCAGATCTATGTGCATAAATAGTTCAATGACAAGAGCAATTAATAATTACTCATGCTAAGATAAAATGCTGGTATAATACCTGCATCTAAATTAATTAAATGTCTTTAAAGAAAAAGGATTTTTTATTTATTTCATAATACATTGTTGTTGTTTTTTTGTAGCATAGTAACATATAGGATGGTATACCTCTATATTAATGTTAATAGGGTTGTTTGACTATCTGCAATACTGTGTAGTACTTGGTATCGTGTGTCTACATTCTTTTATTACTTTCCAAAATACTTCATTGACCAATCCTTAAATACTGGAGATGCCTGGAGTAAATTCCTCCTAAATGGGTAAACCAAAGACATGGATATAAACTGCCAAAGCATGCTTCATTCCTGAACCTGGCTCACACTAGGACTTTTAAAATGTATGGAATTCTGGAGCCATTGAAGCAGGTCTTCTTTCGAAGAGAACAGTTTCGCCCACAGGAATGGGACATGCATCTGAACTGTGAGATGGTTTTGGACATCTCCAGTCTCATCATTTTGCCACACACACACATCTCTTGGCATGTAGGAGTATGATTGTTGTCCTGTAAAAACACCATGCCAGCTTCTGTGGATTGCAGTTCGCACAATTTGAATGGCTCTGTTTTGCAGTCAGCCATTTTATTTGTCATGGGTGTGTTCTTGTGCAAACATGAGCTCATTGAAATCTTGCTTGGACATACCTTTTCCAAATTTTTTGAAGGTTCCATGTTGAGTAGGGAAGTGTGGCAATGGGTTTACAATTTTTAGGAGGAAATAATAGGTCAGATGACTTGTAATCTAATTACTTTGACATGCATATTTGAAGAGTGGTGGCAGCCTGAAGTCCGACACCTTCACATGATACTGCAGTGAACTTTGAACTGTGACCATTGGGATAAAGTGCATAACATGAAGCAGCAGGCTAGCCATCAGACTGGCATGAAAAACAGCCTCTTTCTGTGCTTTCACATAGAAATAAATCTAGCGGCTGTGTAAATGGCATATTCATGTCTTTTTGCATATAAATAACAGCATCAAGTAGCTTTCATGAGCTAATTGAACAGTACCTATTTCTGTTATTATTTTTTTGAGATTTAAAAGGTTTTCCCAGAAAATCTCACTCAATTTTAATTGTTCTGATACTGGTTTGAAATGGCATCAGTAGTCTTCCACACACCGTGATGGATGTATTATCTTTGAAATACTATGTTACATATTTCTGTTATTCTTAATGAATATCTCTGCAGACAAAATTTGAGCACCAATCATCTACTCATTTTAATATCAAACTTTCTGCTGACTTGAAGAAATAAAATGGAGTATTCAAAAGTTGTACATATCACTGTCATATATCACTTACATGTTTAAAGTTCCTTGACTTTAGTATGTCCTTTGAGTGATTATTTTAAAGTGAAAAGTAGGTTTCCAGTGGTTTATTTAAAAAAATATCAGCAGATTGTGTTCCCATTTCAATACAAACTTTGTTTGTTTTTTTTCAGAATTCTATTTGTTTTTTTCTGTACTTTTCTGTTGGATTATTATATTTTTAATAACATAGTATCATAAAAAGATGATCAATCTCATTGTTTGCAAATATTAAATACTTGTAATAAAGTTCTCTCTGTTGTCCAGTTTCAGGTTTTTATAGGATTACAGATATTGGTTTGAATTTTAATATTAATACATAATTTAAACAATTAGTAAAACTTTACATTGATCAGTAGTTTGAGTACCGTACTGTCCTTACCAAATCAGTGATCATGTTCTATGATTCAAATGCAGAGGCAAAGCCTAATTCAATGTAAAAAGACTTGAATGGTAAAATTATGTCCATATAACATTTTTAAATTTTTACCAGAAAGTTTAATATATAGGTGATATGGCATTAGTTTTCTTGCTTTAAAAAAAGTGATTTTCATTCATAAAAATATTTCCTTCCTTTACCAATAATTTAATTATATAAATCAAATGTAAAGCATGTAGATAATTTGGATTTTTGTAAAAGCAGCAATCTTGGAGTTATTTCACTAATGTTTAAAACTTTCATCTTTTGCTCTTATTTCTCCAATATTGTTGAGTCTCTTAGCTTTGGACAGTTCATCAATTTGACCTGTTTTTAATTGTTGTCATGTTTTTGGTTAACAAAATTTTTGAAAATATTATTGTACCCATTAATTACCAGTTACCATTAATTAACTGCCATAGATTTTCGTGTTAATGTTTTAAATATATGTATTAAGATGAATGTTTCATTTCAATATAAGTGTAGTTCATTTTATAATACATATAGTGAGGCTGAAGGCTTTGATAGCACATTACCATATTGTAATGTAAGAACCATAACTTTTATGGTGTCTTTATACTACAAGAAAATAGCTGGTTATTGGGAAAACTTGATGCTAAATTGTTAATTTCTGCAACTTGATGCTTTCCAGATAACCATTTTGATTGCTTTTAGTAGCTGAAATAAAAGTGTGATATTAGTTAGTTTTTGCAGAAATAATTTTTTTTGTTCAAGGGATCTTTTTTTATTACTGATATTTTTTCAGGTATTGATTAAACTCCATCAGAAGAGATATTGGCTAAATATATCATCATATTTATTGACTTTATCTCATAGTTTTTCCAATTTGTTATATATTTTTGCCTTTTAGCTTATCTTCATTTGCATTCAAACAAGTGTTGATGCTAGAAAAGTGCAGTATTCATAGTTTTGATGAAATGTATTTAAAGTGGGATATGAGTTACTGATTAGTTAAAATGCTTTACACACATGAATATATTTTATTAAAATTGATCAGAAAGTTGAGTTTTTAGTACAATTCAGATTTTTCAATTTAATTAAATTATAGCATGTACTGTCATGAGTTTCTATCCTAGAAGCTTATAGATTTAAAGAATATCTGTGACAATTAAATTTTGTTTTAATAGAATGTATTGACAAGATTATTTAATATTTAATAATGTCTCTACATTTGTTTAATTATATTTGATTGCCATTCTTATTAATTAGAAGCAACTTTATAATCTGGTGTTCTTATCCATCATAAATCTCCATACAGTAATGCCACTCAGTGAAAGCCAGAGTAATCAATGGATTCCAGAAGGCTTAAAGTCCCTATCTAGTGCCTACTAATCCAATATCTCCTGGCATTCATAGATTATACTCTGGCTTGCACTAAGTGGCACTACTGTATGGAGAGTTTTGCCTGTCTTAATAACAGTTATGACCAAGCATAAGAAATGGTGATCATGTGATATTTGGTGGTTTAATACCTATCAGAATTACTGACCAGATTACTTTTTACTGATTCTTGTCTGAATAGTTGAGCAGATAACTTTTTTTGAAAGCTTTAATTATGAGTATTTTTTAGTATAAATATAATTATATAGACAACTTTTCACTTCTTTTTCTTTTTAAATTATAGCTCCATGATAATAAATATATAAATTCAACATTCCTTTTCTTTTTAAAACTTGTTTTATTCCAAACTATAATTTTCTTTCTCCTTCCATACAACGTTTCAACTACATTCTTAGTCATTATCAAGTTTCCTTAAAAAATAATAATAATAATAAAATAAATAAAAATAAAAAACAAAATAATAACACAAATAAATAAAATATTAATACATTCCAAATATATAATATTCAATTAAAACCATAATATTATTATAATGTACAAATACAATTATTTACCTCCTTCCCTATCTTTAATTATTTCTTTTAAATTACCTTTATAAATTAATACTCTTCTTATATAAACATTATTTGATTGAAATAGTTATTGACTTTATGATAAAGAATTTTTTGAAGAATAGATAATAAATTTATATAAGAAGAGTATTAATTTATAAAGGTAATTTAAACGAAATAATTAAAGATAGGGGAAGGAGGTAAATAATTGTATTTGTAGATTATAATAATATTATGGTTTTAATTGAATATTATATATTTGGAATGTATTAATATTTTATTTATTTGTGTTATTATTTTTGTTTTTTATTTTTATTTATTTTATTATTATTATTTTTTAAGGAAACTTGATAATGACTACAGAATGTAGTTGAACGTTGTATGGAAGGAGAAAGAAAATATAGTTTGGCCAACAAAACAAGTTTTAAAAAGAAAATGAATGTTGAATTTATATATTTATTTTTTAGTATCAGTAACTTTTTCAGATTTAACATACTTTGTGCTGAAAATTATACAAATTTTTTATAGTATATTTATTCAGCAGATAATTTTACTAAACACTTAGCATTGAGTTTTTAATCCTGAATAGATCATAAAGATCATACACGGGATAATTATTTTTTTCTCTGATAATGAGAAGTTTAAAAGCTATATAAATCTATATAGCTAATTAAAGAAAGTTGTTATATTCAAAACTTTAGAATTTTAATATCCAATACATTAAATCTCAAAATATGAGTAATAGGTGGTACCTAAATTGAGGTAGACTAGTAGTTAATAATTTGTCTGAAAATCACTTTAGTACTATTTTCTGAAATGATTGAATATTTATGCTTACATAAATTATTCATGAATACAATGATATGACAGGAATTTCTATTAAAAGTAAGTTAGAAGAGTCATTTTGATATATATATATATATATTGAAGTGAATGCTTCATTGTCCAAAATAATCAATTGTCAAAATCAGGTAGTCAAAAAAGAGTAGAGAGCAATATAAAGTTAATCAAAAGAGAGATCTATAGCATAGGTTTTTTGGTCACAATTATAGCTTTAGTTTAACTTGTAATAATTTAAAGATCAATTGATAACATATATACAGATCTATACACAGAGATATATTAAGTTATTTATGTGTGCATGTTGAATGCTTGTAAAAATTAAATTTTTCAACAGTGGTTTAAATAATGGAAAGGTCTAAGTTCAGATCTAAATTTTAAAAAATTCTAAATAGATGTTTGTACTTTTTGTTATTAAATCTGTTTTTTTTTCTTCAGTAAACAGATTTAATTATTTTGGTAAATATATTTTTGGAAGAAAAAAAACACAACATAATTAGCTAATTATATTTAAGACCAGTGTATGGATTTAATAAATAGCAAGTTTGTTTATCAATTCCATAGAAAGTGAAAAAATAGGATAATTATCACACAGTTACATAAAGACCAAAATAACTCCTGTTATTATTCAACTACTTCCAGTTCTAAGAGATAGTCTATATTAGAATTTCTCATTTACCATAAAATTCAAATCCCAGGATTCCAAAATAAAAATGATTCTATTCCCCAGATCCTAGAATTTCCAGAGATTTGTTAACAAGCATGAATTAATCCACTTTGTGCATAGTTGAATTGTTGTGGATGAAGTATTTTTTTCAGTTCAAAACAATACAAAAATATTCACTATGGGTTTTTTTTTAAAAAAAGACTATTTTTAGCATAAAAAACTTAAATACCAAATAATTCATTATAAACAAAACAAAAATAAATTCATATTAATTTGAATAAAATATGAGCTATGAAAATATTAATTTTTATAATATTTTTTTAAAAAAACAACAACATAATGTTATCACTTAAAGATGACTGAATTTTCATGATGAAAAGATCAGCTGCAGAAAAGCTCTTTTCTGATTCAATTGCGGTGGGATGGTCATTAGTGCATTTAACACGCTTAAAAAAAATCTTTTTAATTTTTTAAAAAATTTTCTAACCATAAAAATTTGTCTTTAAGAATTAAGAATAAGATTTTCAAATGTTATTTAAATACTTCGTTATTTACTTATGTCTTTGTTTATACTAAATTACCCACAATAATAATCATAATAAGAAAATAGAGTATATGTATTCACCAAAAATAACTACAAATAAAGGTATACCCTGAGTATAAGTATAACAAAATCAAATTTCATAACTTGCACAACATTTTTGTTTACAAATTTGTATTAAAAAAGAATTTCAGAGTGGAAAATGAGTTTCATAACAATAGGTTTACACTGAAAAGTTTATAAATTATAATTATAGATAACTGATGACTACAATTTAATATATTTGAATTTGTAAGATAAATTGTTTACCTGTGTGTGGCATATGTATTGCATTTGTCTAATCTTGATCAAAATTTATTATTATGATCAAAAAAGTAGTGTGAATTTTTCGATATCTTTAAAAAGAAATGAAAAATCTTAATAAGAATTCGAGCGATTCCCAGGAAATTTTTATTATTATTCTGGGATAAGTTTTTATTCCCAGAATCATGGGGGGAATGGGATCCTGTCATCTCATTTAAGAAGACCTAGTCTACATTATTTTTCCAGTATTTCTTCTCTATAGCAAACATAAGTGAGAAAAAACTATTGTGAAGAATCAACAAAACTTCAATACTAAATAATTGTTAAATGTAAAAGCCATGAATAAGTAAGTATCAAAAACCTAGGATTTATCTTAGATTATCTTCCTCAACTACAGTGGTACCTTGAATATTGCCTTCTATGCTTATTTACTATTAATTGTCCTAAAATTGGGTCACAATAAAATTATTCAACATAGAAAAATTTATAGACGATGGCATTTTTATCAAATATAGTACTTTTGCACAAAAAATATCAAATTGTTGATAATAATTACATTTTTCAGAATTCAGATTATAATTTAACTGAGTACTCAAAGATCTCATGGATATCAAAACTAAGTAATTTATATATTCTTTTATGCAAACGTTTTCTGAAATCTAAAAAAAAAAAATGGAAAACAATTATTAAAGATTTAGCAGTAGATTACAGACATAATTTACTTTTCTCTCTCCTCTTAGTTGAATTGTAAAAAAGTTTTATTATAATGTATACAACCTTTGGTTTATTTATTTAAGAGCATAATCTTTATTATGTATTTTTGCTTATCAAAATACATTTTAAAAAAAAATTAAAGGAGGACTTCCTAAAATAATAAAAATAAATAATCAGAAAGTAATTATAAAGGGGACTGATAATAATAGTATGACTGCCTAAATCTATATATTCTTGTTTTTTTATAATGTTTTATTTACATGACTTATTTTTATTTAAAAGTTTGTTTCCAAAAAACAATTAAGTAAAACAAGTGTAATTATCAATAATCTAAAATTATCTTTAATTCCTTAATCATATTTTGTTTTGGAAATAAAAATGTTAAAGAGAAAAATAGGGAATAAATATATTTTTATAAAAGAACTTTTTATCTCTTTTCTAATCCTGACTTGCTAGTTTTAGTTAAATATTTACTCATTAGAAAATAACAATCATGTTTATCATTATTCTTATTATTTATTTATTTTATTCTTATTTTTAAAAAATATTATTTACATAATTGACCTGAAATAAAAATATATCTAAATATAAATA
>JAQFVV010014875.1:0-25112 GCA_028023455.1 Epiperipatus broadwayi | reverse complement strand
AGTGGAAGTGGACAGAGGAACAGGACCAAGCTTTCCAAAGAGTGAAGACTGGATTCTTGGGACATGTTATGTTGGCCTTTCCTGACTTTTCAAAGCCGTTCATAGTACAGACAGATAGCAGCGGATATGGTCTCGGAGTAACCTTGGCTCAAGAACAGGAAGACGGGAGGATGGGTATGCTATATTTCTTGAGCAGGCTTCTCAAAGGCTCCGAGGTACATTATACGACCACAGAAAGAGGCGTTGGCCATTGTTTGGGCCTTTCAGAAGTTTCGAACGTTATTACTGGGCTCGGAGGTCATCGTGATTACTGACCACAAGAGTCTGGAGTTTATCAACCATAGCTACCTCACAAATAGCCGATTAGTACGGTGGAGCCTATACCTCCAAGAATACAACTATACAGTGAGATATTGCAAAGGGTCTGACAATGTGGTGGCTGATACTCTGAGTCGCAATCCAGTGGACAATCAATCATACCATCTGAATACTGAGAATTTGTACATAGCAAACATAGGGTTAAGGACGGATGAGGATCTCGAAAGCGATCTGCGGCGCCTGGAATACCTGCAGAAAGAAGACCGCCAACTTCAGCCGGTCATCGACCAATTGGAGGGTAAAGAAGCCAAACTGAGTGGGGTTTGGAGCAGGCAGACTATTCAAAAGTTTAGATTGGAACGAGGGGTACTACAATACAGAGTGAAGGAAAATCCAGCTGAATGGAGGGCAGTCATCCCATGGCACATGAGGACGGCAGTGGTGGCACACCTGCACCGCCGGTCGGGCCACTATGGGATCATGAAGACTGAAGGATGGATCCGAAGGTGGTTTTACTGGCCGGGCATGCGTGGCAAGATCGCGGCGGTCATTGGGCAGTGCGAAATTTGCCAGAGAGTTAAGCCCGCAAACAAGAAATATGCAGCTCCGATGTTATCCGTGATTCCCAGAGAACCTAAGGAAATTGTTGCAGTTGATTATTATGGCCCACTACCGGCCTTTAATAAAAAGAAGTACCTCCTGGTCGTTTATGATTTGTTCTCTAAATTGGTGTCTGCATACCCCCTTGCTCAAGCCAACACGAGAAATGCGATCCGCATCCTGGAAAAGGAACATATTCCATCCGTGGGAAAACCTCAAACGATCATATCAGATCATGGAACCCCATTCGTTTCGAGGGAGTGGGCGAAATGGACTGAACCTTTGAAGATCGGTCATGTGTTGACTTCAATCCGTAACCCTCAGTCAAACCCCTGCGAAAGAATGATGCGAGAATTGGGTAGGTTGTTCCGTACATATATCCAAACCGACCATAGAAGGTGGGTCAAACACCTGCCCGACATTTTAAATTATATGAATTGGGCGGTGAACGAATCTACTGGCTTCACTCCGATACATTTGCATTTTGGTAGACACGCACCTGCGTTGCTCCAGACTGATTTTATCAGAGAAGAGAACCCCATTGATCTAGATAAGGATAGACAGCAGGCATACCAGCTGATGCTTCACAGGAGTAGACAACGCAAGGAGAGTTCCAAAAGTTCATCGCACTCCTTTAAAGTGGGAGACCAGGTGATGGTGAAGACGCCTCATGTAAGCGAACCTGGGAAGTTTGTTTGCAAAAAATTTTGTAATTTATATGAGGGTCCGTTTGCGATAGTGAAAGGTCTGGGAAAACATGCTTTTTGGGTGGACACTGGCCAGGGGATAAAAGGGTCATATAACGCACGGTCTCTCAAGCCTTTCGTAAACCCGAAAGAAATAAAGTAAAGGAGAAGAGTCGTTTAAGAAGCCGTTCAAATACAAAGAAGGTATTTGAAGGCTATCGCACCAGGGGGGTATGTAACAAACGGGTTCGAATACACGCATATGTAAATTATGACATAATTGATAGTGTTAATGTAGGGACCATGTATAAACAAATAAATAAAAGAATATATGTAAACGGTCATTCGAACCCGGTTACAAGTAATGTAGATATAGCGTATGTGTGAGTATAAAAATACGTAGTTAGTATCGGAGGGGTTGCGATCACTTATATATGTAGAGCGGTATAAAGCGCAATTAATTATTCTTAGATAGATTTTATTTACATAGTTTTTTTTTTGAGTTTATTAATAATTTTGGTAACACGTGTTTTCTTTTGTTGAGTCACCTTGTGAACATGTGAGGACTGAAGTAGGATGAGTGAATTGCTGTAGGCAGTTTGGTAATAACTGGCGCCGGGAAGGCGGAAAACTGGTCTGTGGATATAGTTTTTTTTTTGTGTTGAAGAACAATGGAAGGACTGGTCAGCGGCGTAGGAATATGCAGAAAGATTTTGAAGAGTTAAAGGTGAATACAAAAGAACTTTTTTTTTTGTCTTGCGCTCGAGTGGGAAAAAGAAAAAAAAAAGGAGAGAAGCGGCTTTAGTCCTAACAAGGAAGACGCAAAGATTTTCTTAAGAAGTTTTAATATTTTTTTGTCAGAAAATGTCGGGGTAATTGGATTTGTGCGCTAGTCGTCACTCGACTCCGAGGATACTCGTCATGAATTCACCTGACCGGACTTGCGAACTGTCATAATAAATCAAGAGATTTTGTTCCATAGAGGAAATATGGACCAAAATAGTTCGAGATTTAGACCTTTGCAAGAGAGTATACCAACTACTCCACCTCTGAAACCTGTCGCCGGACCTAACGACCATTGGAACTGTTTGCCATCCGTGAGATCCACCAGATCAAGTTCGTGGCCAGACGTCAATACAGACTTGTTTAATCGAGTGAGTCCAGGTAAAGTGACACGTCATCAACTATTTTCAGTATATGTATCTCAATAAAGAATTCGTGTTACCTCAGTTAATTGCTATATTAAAATTTTCATATTTAAAGTTAGATATATGACTATATTAATCATACCGCTCATATATATATGTATTTGCATTATTTGGTGTGTGGATGAATGAGCGTGATATATATGTGTGTATGATAATGGATGGCCTGAGTGTTTGCATAGCAATCATATGTGTAGGTTCGAAGAGATTTATTGGGAGGGTATATGATCAAGTAAAATAAATCCCATTAGACCCGGGTTAGATTAAGGATTTCGAGCTTTAAGCTATCGCAAAATAAATATATGCGTAGGACAGTGTTGGTTAATTTATAGCCTTGTTCTCTAGATAGACAGATGTCCCCAACCTTGAGATTGAGCTAGTTCGGTGCGTCACCACATCAGATAGATACCAGAACCTATTTATATATGTTTTCGAGGAGGTAATTCCTACCTACTGGTAAGATTGGCGCGTGAGATGGGTTCAAACCATGCTCATAAATACCTCTCGTCGAAGCTTCGGGTTAGGGTTCATAATGGAGGAATATAGACATGTCGGTGGGTGTTATAATATACTCATATTGACATAAAACAAGTATTAAGCTCATTTCTAAATTGAATATAGGAAAGTGGCATATGTATTAATAAAGGCATATAAATAACTTTTTATTTTTAAATACTATATATAACTAAAGTTAAATTTCAAAATCTTATTAGGAAAAGTAAACTATACATTAAGCATTATGTATTGTAAATCAACAATGATAACATTAATATATGTGTGAGTTAATTATTTTTAAATGCCATATTTAAATGATTACATATATAGGTATTGTAATGATATGAAAGAAGAATGATATTGGGAACTATTAAAGTCACATAGTTGTGCCATTATGGATGAAAGGTATAGCAGTGGTGATGGGAATCATCATCATAAACATAAGCTTCACTTTTTGTAGTGGTAATTATAGGAAATATAGCAGGGGTGATGGAAATCATCACAAACATAAGCATCACTGTTTTTACTGAGCATAGAAAATGAATAAAAATCAGCATTGGAAAACATTATAAGGTATAATAAATATCCCCAACATAAATCATCAATAATTAACAGTCTTTCCTGTTTAAAAGAGATAAATAAAATTCAAAGCTAATCATCATCTAGCCAATACCAAACTTAGGGCATCTTATAAAAGCAATCATCAAAATTTCATCTACTCATATATTTTAGTTTTAAAATATCTACACTAATAGAACATTTAAAAAATGCTTATATAAATAATGCCAATGCTGATCATCATCAATGCCTTCAACCACGAGGAACCATGAGTGGATTGCCATCACTAATCTAATTGTCAAATCTATAAAGTGACATATATTGTCTTTAAAGGTGATCTTTATCTTTCCACCATCCAGATAATTATATAGAGATTATCTGGATAACCACAAACATACTCCCATATTTATATACTACAAATATTTATATGCCTTAATTGTTTTTGAGATTACAAGGATTCTTAGATGTCAGTAAGAAAAAATATAGACTTCATTCTATTATTAAAAAATTTCACTGAAATATTTTACAAATCCCCTAAAGCACAATTCTATAATGAAATCTGTCTCACACACAGATAATTAACAGAAGGGATAGCTAGAAGAATAAAAGCATCAGGAAAAAAATGATTTAATAGTTAACAAATAAACAAAAGAATAAAAAAAATTTAGAAAATAATAATGTAATGCATTGATCAACCCTATGCATGCAATACAAATAATATTTCATATAACACATATACATACTATTTTCTTACATTTCTTTTTCATTAATTAATTTAAACTAACAATAACTAAGTCCTAAAAAATTATTTTTCCTCTTTCATTTTTGAAAATTAGGATGTCTTCATATAATTTTAACCAAATAAAAATCTTTTCAATAAAACTAAAAAAAATTATTCATTTTCTACTTGCTTTATAAAATAACATTTATAAATGTATTAGATGTGCACTCTGCAATACCTCATTTTACCATGGATTTTTTTCAACTTTTTCAGCCTTTTTTTGTAATTGTCTACATGAATGTCAATCACTTGACCCCAAGAGCTTTTTTTTCTTTTTTGTTATAGATTTCTCAATAGTTAACTTTTTTTTGTAACTCCAAATTAACAAATTGAGCCAACCATGATTTTAGATGGATCAATACATAAGGCTTACTGAAAATTTCTGCCATGGGTATTTATCTTCCACATTCCTTTTAATGAGATTGGTTATATAGTTGGGTGAGGAAATATCAGCTTTTAGTAAGAGCTTGGCTCATAGTTTTTATAAACATAAGGTACTGCTATGCAAACATCATTTTTTAAAGAATTAGATCAATCTAGCAGCAAACTTCCAAGCTGAGTTTTTGACTGTTGAACCTTTGCACTACTAAACTATTGAATTCTACTGCCTACACACTTGTTTTTTTTAAAAAAATAATTGATATCAATCTTTCATCCAATTACATGCTTACCTCAGAAATTACTATATTAAGCCTTGACCAACTAACTGATTTCCTTTTTATAAGAAAGATTTTTTTTTTTTTAAAAAAAAAGAAATATGTTCTTGTTTTTTTTTTTTAATTTTAGTTTATAAACAATTATTAAAGATCTTAATTCCTTATAGTTTTTTTTTTTGGTGTTGTTGCTGCAGTTTTTCAAAAGAATAAATGAGAATGTCATTAAGAAATTATATGTAGATATATTTTAAACAAAGTTTCTCAAATTCCTAAGCCATTAAATGAATAAAAGATCATCTTGAAAAATTGAAATTTGATTTCCTACACTAAAATGTGTTATTTACATGTCACTGACAACATATTTTCATCATGATCCTTATTATTTTATTAATGTATCTAATTTTAAAATTATGTAATGAAAACTATCTTCTTAATTTAATAATAATTATTACTAACATAACTAAATCTTTTTTTCTTTTATTTTATTATCACTTAATTTAAAATTGGTAACTAAACAAATCATATTAAATATTTTTGCATTAACTGTGTCAATGGGATTGTGTTTGTGCGATCACATTTCCATACTTTAATTACTTTCTGCATAATTTTAACTTGTTAATCTTTGTTTTTCTATTTGTGTTTTTCTTTTCTTCTATAATCAAAATATCTATAATTGTTTGCAAGTGCTTCTAATGGTGATAATGATGAAATAATTATGAAAATATTTTGAAATCATAACATTCTCTATTAATAACTAGTATTCATTACTATTTAAATAGAAATACTAAGTATTTTAATGTAATATTTCTTGAAGAAAATTTACATATATAGAGAAACATATATTATACAATGAATCAACTTGAATTTTCAAGAATTTCACAAGTTGTTTGCCTATTTTAAAAATAATTATTAAAGATTATATGCTGATAAAAAAATTTGTATATTATCTAAGATGAAATGAAAAGTGAATCTTTAAATCAAAAACTAATGACTTAAGTAGGACATAAATACTTTCAAGTTCTGTACACATTCTAATAAAATATAACTCTTTACATGAATTTTTAACTTATACAAGATGAAAACATTTAAATTTATTTGATTTATTAAAAACATCAAAAAAAGTTTGGTAATATATATATATATTAAACCGTATGTATTCATAGCTAATTGATTATTAAATATAAATTACATCACTCCAGACAATGCTTAAAATTAACCAACAGAATAGCAATCTGGTGACAAGGCAACACTCAGATAATAAATGAATTTGTAATTTTATTTCTACTTATTATCTGAATGTTATTTTGACAATAGATTGCTGATATTTTATTGGTTTATTTTAAAATCATTAGCCAAAATCAAACTTCTGCAAAGACAAACTTCTCAAGTTGGGTTAACTTTGTATTTGAAAAGTCTGCTTTGGCAAGGAAAACATCAGTAATGGATTTGTAATTTAATTTTGGCTAATGATTTAACTGTGAATTAATGTACATTGTTTAATGTGTGTGTTATATACTAGCATAATAAAAAGATAATAGCCTATGCATACTTGTTAATAAAGCTATTTATATATTTGTATGATATAATAATAAAGCCACGGATATATTTGTGTATTACTAATGTATGTAATTAATAGAAATAAAAAAATTAAGTATTCAGGTGTATAGTAAATAAAATAAATGTTTTGCACTTAATAGCAAAAGAATGTAATGTACACTTGAATAACTTCAACACTAATAAGTATCTGTAATTAATGGCTCAGGAATTCCTGAACTAATCATTAGAAAATTCCTTAAATTATATTAGGTAGAGAATCAGACCATATATGATCATGTAGGATCAAGGTCAGGCAATATATGGTCCATATCAGACTTATGAATACTAGGTATTCCAAATCTCCAGAAGAACAATAGATGGAAAAGGATATAAACCCCAAGCCCCACATGTAAAACCAAGTTAGGCAAAATGGCTTGGAGATTCCTGCCTCTGGAAACTGCCCCAACCTTTATTATTTTGTATGACTTTATGGCTTTTTTATAACTATATATATATGTGTGTGTATATACAAGTTTATTAAAACATTTTAATTCTCCAATTCTTCTGTTTCTTGATCAAATATTAAATTAATGCTGCTCCAGCTCATGACCCTCAACAATTGGCAAGATTGAATACAGTTAGCTATGCCTGAACACAAATTGATGCAGTCATTATCAGCAATGGAATTCTAAGGTTAAAATACTCACTCAGAATCAGGTAAATATTCATTAGTATGGTGACATGAATAATCCATCAGATTGATACAAAGACTCGAGAATTTTTTTTCTAAAAATAGCACCAATGGTGATGCTGTGAAAATTGCCACTTTGCTCTGCTTTGCTGTCAAGTGAGTAAGTAGATTATAAAAACCGGAAAGCAGACATATAAGGAAATAGTAACAAAATACTAAGTTCTTCAATCCACAATTGTTCAACTATATTTTAGAAGCAGATGCTAATCCAAAAATGAGAGTTATAGACTTAACATAACTTCGTGGGTCATAGCTAAAATTACCTTTATGGCAGTTTCATTGAAGAAAACTTCTTGAAGAAACACTCAAATAGTTGTGTGAATTGATAGATGACCAATTGATGCAACAGCTACTTGGAATAAGTCACTTGATATACAGTGAAATCATAATGCAAAAAATAGTTCACAAAGTTCTCTGGAACAAGCTAAGGAGTTTAAAAAATGGTCCAAATTGAACATTCCTCAAATGTTAATCTATAAAACCATGGATAAATTAAGAGATGTCTCACCAAAGAAGATAATTAGTTTAAACTGTTAAAGGGTAGGCCACATAGCCTAAGAATGTAAACAGAAACATACAAAATGCCACTACTGTGAAATTATATCTCTCACCAAAGAGGGTACCATTATTCAAAAGAGAGATTGTAATTATAACCTCATGGAAAATATGGGTAATCACAAATATAGTTTCATTCAAAATGCCACCGGAACTACAAATTGGCCCATATTAACAGTGAAAATTTAATATGTAACTAGAGATCACTTTCACCATTAGTAGAAACTAGCCTTAAATCTTGGCATGTGAATGACAAACCAATAAAGTTAAATCAAAAAAGTATAGTGGATCTCTATCACTGTATATTATTAATAGGAAAATAAATTCCATCACAGGTAGGAAGTGTTGGACTACTTGGAATCAAAATCTGCATAATTATAAAAATCAGTGTTGAGAACAAAGTAAGATATAACTATCCTAACCTTTCAAAAATGAACCTGGAAAATGAAAAATTTTACATGTGAATGTAGAACTGCATAAAAGAACAAGACCGGTAGTTGCAAAATACCAATTGCTCAGCAAAGAAAAGTAAAACAATTGGCACTTAATTCACAATGGCATCATGACTCCAAACAATGTCCCAAATAGGCTATTTCCATAGTAATAGCAAAGCCAAATGGAAGGGTTGGAATCTGCAGTGACTATCACACTACAATAAAAAACCTAAGCAAGAACTCACAATCAGTACCTAATGTATGTAAAGTACTGGAATCACTGATGAAAGCTATATATTTCATAAACTGAATCTTCCACCAGATTCCAGTAACCTAAAGGACAGCAGATATATTAATAATTACCATCCATGAAGATATTTTCAACTATGATTGCCTACCTTTTGTAATCACCACTGCCACAAATATATTTCAGGCAAAAAAATAGATATGTTGCTAAAAATATAGAAGGAATGAGCTCATACTTTGATGACATTTTAGTAATGGTAAACTCAGAGCAATCACTACATGATAAAATAATGAAAATTTGCAGCCAGCTTTTGAATTTTGGAACTTGGCTGAATCCAGAAAAGCCACTGCATTAACGTTTCTACAATGGCCACTGTTGAGAAATCACACCAGAGAAGAGATGCACATGTCAAAAATGTCTCTCAACCATGTAACATAAAAGAGCTACAAGTATTACTGGGTCTTGTGAACTAAAGAAAAGGTGCATATAGTTTAATATCTGTATGACTTGCTTAATGGAGGTGGAAAGATGAACAAGAGATGGCTTTCAAGGAATCCAAAGCATTACTAATATATAATAGCCTGCTCATGCATTATAATGACAAGATCTATGTCATATTAATGACAAGTACCAGATTATGGAATGATGCTGTTCTGTGCCATCCCAGCAAAGTAGGAGATCTAATAGCTTTTGCATCTCAGACTTTGTCAAGAGCCAAAAGAAACTACAGCTAGCTGGATAAAGAAACTCTGGTTATTCTATGCGGGATAAATAAGTTTATAACTAAGAATTCCAGATCATCATTAACCACAAACACTGCAGATCACCTGAGTTGTAGAATGATATGCTGATTAGATTTTTTGGAGGGATACAATAACAAACTAATTTACAGGAAGAGTAGCATCATCCAACATGTAAATACATTATCTAGGTGTCTGAGCAAAACCAAAAATCCTCTAATTCATCTATGCATAAATCACATTGATGAACTAAAGTCCAAAATCATCAACAGCAAAAAAATAGAATGGACCAAGGCAAATCTGGGTTACCAATCCAAATAAGATGGGTTGCAAAAGAACAATCTGCAAGATGAATAACAGCAAAAACCCATAGAGACTGCATGAATGTTTATCAGTTAACAAAGGTTGTATCCTTATGGACAATAAAGTAATGATACTGATGATTAGCTGTAAAAAAGTATTTATGGCCACCCTGAAATAATAAGAGTAAAGATACTAACTTGAGGCTGCAATATGATTTGCTACTGTCATACAGTGAAGCAGTTAAGAGATAAGAGCCAAAAAAACATAATGAAATTAATAGAAGAGATAATAAATCTGCTTTATACATTCATTACTTAACATATGGACATAAAATAGATGCTACAAAAAAATATTAAACCTTTAAATTACATTAAAGATTCAAAAAGAAGACAAATATATGAAACATATTACATTAAACATAACTTAAATAATTGTATGAAAATTTATAAAACTTTAATAAATTTAATTAACAACTGGTCAATTAAAGATATATATATAAAGTTCTATAATTTATTATGTATATTAAGTAATTTAAATTGCACTGTATACAAAAAAAGTGAAGCTTGTCTAAAATATTAAAGAGTTATATGGCTAAGTGCTTTCAGAGAACTTAAGTCTCCATATTCATAGCCTACTATAATTGAAGTTTAGCGGTGATTTATTGCACAGTTGTCATTTGCAATAAAGCATGCCTCCATAATCTTTCATTTCACATCATTACGTTCAGTGCATAGAGCCCTTGCCATAGTGGGTTCGAACACATGCCTGTTGTTTTTGGTGCTCGAAGCATATGGATTTGTTTTCATTATAAAAGTGCAATTTAAATTAATTACTACTCGAAGGTGAAGTAAAAAACTAGTATTTTATTTCAATTCTGTATATTATTGTAATTATATAGATAATTCTTTGAAATTATATTGGATCTCAATATGAAAGTTATTCTATTTTACTAATATTTTATTTTATTTCCATTTTGGAATACTAGATGGTGTGTTATCTGTAATAATTGGTTACTTTAAAATAGATAATCAACATTTGAAAAGACCATGAAACCATGTACTGAAAAAGGCCTTTTTTGTATAATTATTATTAATATATATGTATAGCTGTTGTATATGATTTTTACTATTTGTTATAATTATGAACTAAATCTTTTATATATTTTTTCTTTTTGAACTATGAAAATTATAAGCATTATGTTGGACAAAACTGCACTTTCAAATTCTTTGCAGTTTTATTAATGTAGATCAAAATATTTCACTTCATATGTGATTAGAAATATGAATATTATATGCATTATGTTCGACAAAACTGCATTTTCAATTTTTTTACAGTTTTATTTGCTAAAATAAATGCAGATCAAAATATTTCATTTCATGTGTGATTAGAAATATTTCACAATACAAATCATTAAAACAATATTCAGAACATTTTAAAAAAAGATTTCTGGCAGCTAGATAATTGTATAATTTGTTTAAAGAAACAAACACAAAAAATTTAACAATAAATTCAAGCTTACTCTGAATAGCTAATATCTAGTTAACACAGGATCAATCTAGATCACATAACAGTTCATATTTCTGTAGTATAATTAATATATATTTTTTTCCAACTGTAGTTTTGTAAATACTTTTCTGCTCACATACATCTCTTGAGATAGTCTAATTAGATTATAACTAGAGTTCTTGTTTAATGCTAACAGTAGTTTACACTTACAGTTTTTCTTATCTGTTTTCAGCACTTGCTTTTTTCCTTTTCTCTTCACATTATTACTTCTCTAGACATCATTGACTGAAATGAACTGACAGAAATTGCATTTGAAGTTCTGCAGGCATTTTTATAAACTTAACTAATTTGCATAAGGTTAGACTTTATTGATCTGTTGCTTTTTGCAATTAACTAATTTTCTTTTCTGCATATCATTATTATTTCTGGAGTGCTATAACTCTGTCTATACTGACCAGCCTGCACAACCAGTCAGTATATAATAATTTCAAAACAATTATTTATCATAAAAAGAAAAAATATTAAAACTTTTTGGGTCATTATCAGCATACATGTTGTCATTATTTATATTCAATTAACAATGTTATATAGCAATAATTCCTAAAATATTTGAATTTGATGGATTTCTGTAATTACACACAATGATGTTTTTTTTTATATTGTTGTTGTCATTTTTTTTAAAGTAATATTTTAATCATATATTATATATTACCTTAGATCTTTCTTTAATTTGTTTGCATGTTAATGAATCTACTGAATGCAGATTGAGATAATTAAGCAAAAGATTATTGTGGCCAAGAATTGTACTTAATAATCATTAGAGGCAGTCACTGCTTGCAACTTCTTGACATAATTTATTCAAGCATCTCAATATTTAGGACTATATATATATATGATAAAGATGTACCAGATGATTGGAAGAATGCAGCATTAATATTTTAAAAAGGTGATAAAGAAGATATTAGAAATTACAGACCTAACAGCCTTTTAGTTTTATACAAAAATTTTACAAAGATGATTACAACTTGTCTACAGAGAACATTGGATTTTCACCAACCAAGAGAACAAAATGGATTTAAAAGTGTTTTAATATCCAGGTATTGAGAGAAGTTATAGAAAGGACAAATGAATATGATTTGCCATTATGCTTTGGATTTGTAGATTAGGAAAAGGCATTTGATTCTATAAACATTTCTTCAGTGATTAAAGCATTGGATCATCAAGGTATAGATCCAGGGTATTGTCATATTTTGAAGAATATTTATAAAAATGCAACAGCAACAATTAGATTACATAATGATACTAGGGAAGTCAACATTGAGAAGGGTGTAAGACAGAGTGACTCCATATCTCCAAAACTTTTTACAGCAGTGCTGCAAGAAGTATTTTGTGGCTTAAAATGGAAGACTAAAGGAGTGAAAGTAAATGAAGATTATTTAAGTCATTTAGATTTTGCAGATGATGTAGTTATTTTTGCAAATAATACTTTAGAGCTGCAGGAAATGTTGCAGGAATTATCATATGAAAGTTGGACTAAAGATAAATGTTAAAGAAACTAAAATAATGTTCAATGGATTTTCTCAAAATATGAAAATAAAGATTGATTATGATGAATTAGAAGAAGTTAACACTACAATTACCTTGGTCAGATTATTAATACAGATGGAAACAATGGATGAAATTAATCATAGAATTAAACTTGGTTGGAGTACTTTTGGTAGAAATAAATTGATACTAAAAGGAAATATGTCTATGTGTTTGAAAAGAAAGGTTTTTAATAAATGTGTTTTATCAGTTCTTACTTATGGATCTGAGACTTGGACACTTAATAGAAGATCAATACAGAGACTTCAGACCACTCAAAGAAAGTATGGAGAGATGCATGTTAGGAGTAACAAGAAGAGATCGAAAATGCAATATATGGTAAGAGAACAAACAGGTGTTACTGACCTCATTGAAAAAAATTAAAAGACTGAAGTAGAGTTGGGCTGTACATATTGCTAGAAGAGATGAGGAATAGATGGACAATTGAAATCTTAAACTGGATTCCAAGAGATTGTAAAAGACCCAGAAAGAGACCACATGTGAGATGGATGGATGAAATGAGAAAGTGAGCAAGGGTGATGTGAAGAAGAGAAACTAAAAATCAAAGATGGATTGAACTTGGAGAGACCTTCATCCTGCAGTGTACTGATAATGGTTGATGATGATGATGACATATAAATAAACTTTAATAGATAAAATCTTAAGAGTCATTAAGCTATATAATTATAATCTAACAATTTTTTTCAAGTAATAGTTAAAGGTTTGCTAAATTTATAAGAACTTATATAAAAATAGATAATACTGATGCATAAGCAATTATGGTTGCAATTACTTTTATTAATAGTATTCCAGGTATAGTACTTACAACTATAGATTCCTTTCAAGGGAAGGAAAATTGCAAGAAATTGAAAAAAGAATTGTAAGATTAAATGGGATATTATTGAACTTTGTAAAGTTAGAAGAAAAGATGAAGAGACAAATGACTTAAAAAGTGGATATGTACAGTAGTACAAAGACCCAAACATTGGAAGAACAAATGAAATTTCATTATAAAAAAAAGTGGAGGAACAACATTGTGGAGATTGATGATGTATCAAACATAGTGGCAAGATTAGTTATTCAACTTAATGGTAGATATCAACTTCAGATAATTCAGGTTTATGCCCCAACAAGTTCTCATTCTGATGAAGAAGTAGAGAATTTTTATAGGAATGTACAAAACATTTTTGATCAGACCAAATAACATTTTAAAATTGTTGTGTTAGACTTTAATGCCAGAATTGGTAAGCAATTGAAAGATGAAAGTGTTGTCAGTAAATTTGATTATAGTGATAGAAATGAGAGAAGACAGACTCGTGGAGCTTGGAGAAAAAGACAAACTATTACAATTTTTTTTTTTTTGAGAAAAATACTAAACAGAAATGGACATAAAAGCACTCAAATGAGAGTACAGCAGAATTGGATTACATTATAACTAACAGAAAATATATATTTCAAGATTGTAATGTTCTTAATAAGTTTAACACAATAAATTGATTAGTAAGATATGTGTTAATGATAAACTAGAGAGACAAAAATTTTTAAGAAAAACAGTATTCACAATTGATATTCCTAATTTTCAGAAACATTCCAATGAATTTAAATTAGAATTTGCAAATCATTTTCAAATATTAATGAACTTTGAACATAATACAGGTTTGAATGAAATATTAAAATAACTGATATATTTTTAAAAACTACAATAAAGATAGCTGGTACAAAAAAGCAGCAACTGAGCAATAACTGAGACGACAATTTATGCAGAATACAAGGAATATAAAAACATAAAAAGAGATGACATCATGAAAAGTATAAAAGAATTCTATCAAGAATTATGTAACGATAAAGAAAAACTATTATATTTTTTAAATTGCCCAGTATTTTAAATGAAGAAGTGATACATGCAATTAAATTTATAAAGAAAGGAAAAGCTCCAGATAATGATGGAATTATAATCAATATATTAAAAAAAGCAAATGAAGAAATAGTACGTTTTTTAGTAAAGTATATACCAAATGTTGAAATGATAAAGATGGACCAGATGACTGGAAGAATGCACTATTAATATTTAAAAATGATGATAAAGAAGATATTAGAAATTACAGACTATAAGTCTTTTATCAATTCTATACAATTTTTTTTATCAAGATAATTACAACTCATCTATGGCAAACTTTGGATTTTAACCAGCCAAAAGAACAAACTGGATTTATAAATGTTTTTAGTATAGTGGGCCATATTCAAGTAATGAGATAAGTTATATGAGTTATTATTAAGCTTTGGATGTATAGACTATGAAAAGGCATTTATTCTATAAGCATTTCTTCAGTGATTAAAGTATTGGATCATCAAGATATGTATTCTGAATAATATTTATAAAAATGCAATAGCAACAATTAGATTAAATTATGATATTAAGAAGATTAACATTGAGAAAGGTGTATGATAGGATGACTTCATATCTTCAAAAAAATTTACAGCAGTATTTTGTGGATTAAAATGGGAAGGGAATAAAAGTAAATGGAAATTATTTAAAGTCATCTACATTTTGCAGATGATGTAACTGTTTTTGCAAATAATGCTTCAAAACTTCAGGAAATGTAAAAGTTATCAGATGAAAATAAATGTTAAAAAAACTAAAGTAATGCTCAATGGATTTTCTCAAAAGAAGAAGAAAAAGATTGATCACAATGAATTAGAAGTTAACAACTACTACTTCAATCAGATTATTACTACAGATGGAAACATAATGGATGAAATTAATTGTAGAGTTAAACTTGGTTGGAATGCTTTTGATAGAAATAATTTAATATTAAAAGGAAATATGCCTATGTGTTTGCAAAGAAAGAGTTTTAATAAATGTGTTTTATCAGTTCTTACTTATGGATCTGAGATTCTTTAACACTTAACAGAAGAGCAATATAGAGACTTCGGATCACTCAATGAAGTATAAAAAATATATGTTAGGAATAACAAGAACAAATCAAAAATGAAATACATGGATTAGAGAACAAACAAGTGCTACTAACATCATTGAAAAAATTAAGAGACTAAAGTGAAATTTGGCTAACCATATTACTAGAAAAGATGATAGTAGATGAATAGTTGAAATCTTTAACTGGATTCCAAGAGATTGTAAAAGATCTAGAAAGAGATCACGTGTGAAATGCATAGTTGAAATAAAGGGTGACCTGGGGAAAAAGACTAGACATCAGAGAAGATGGATTGAACTTGGAGAGACTATCCTGCAGTAGGCTGATAATCATTGAAAATGATGATGATATATGTTACACTGCAATGATTGGAAAATAACTATCGTAAACAGATATTTATAACAGTATGGCTTAGCTGCTCCTCCATGTACTTTCCTTATTCAGTAAATATAACATACTTAAATCCAAGTTATATTTTCTAATAAGTTCTAAAATAATGATTTATATATCCATTGAATCATATATGAAAATTCAATCAATAGTAATTAATATAGTGTTAGCATTTCACAAATCTTTGTATAAATACATATTTTTTAAATCATACAATTTGCATATGATTCAATATCTTCATTAATACTATATTGCTCAATTTTAGTACAATAGTACAACTTTTTTATACTTTTTAAGCAAATTATTTTTCTTTTATCTTCAACTATTTCATTCATCAGCTTGACTCATGTGAAGCAATCCAGACATGGTGAGATCAATCTCCAGTTATTCATAGACTGGAAGATTTACATGTACATCCCTGCAATATTGTACATCAATAGAATAATGCCTCCATATTGCAAAATGAACATACAGATGCCTATCATACCAAATTTTATCCAAAAGGAAAATATTAATAGTAGAGTTATTTTTTATACTTAAAAGATAAACGTAATATGGATTTCCCCCTTTGTTTGTATTTGTAATTCAAATTTACAAATGTTTGTTCGTCCGTCCCTGTAATGAAGTGTTTACTTTCTACTTTATAACCTAATTGCTAAGTGCCCTAAATGTTTGCAAATTTGAATTAAAAGATAAACGAAAAAAAACAAAGAAGATGAACAATCAAGATGTTTTTTTTTCATCTGAATTAATCATTTTATTTCCATTAATCAAGATTTTTTTTTTCATCTGAATTAATCATTTTATTTCCATTAAAATAATTATTTCTTCTCATATGTGTGTGTTTTTGCAGAATGTCAATTATTAAACTCATTAAAAAGAATTACATTCATTACATGATAATGACAAAATCCTCCATCCAGTACCAAAAATATTACTAAATAAACTCCAGTCAAAATCTTAATCCAATCTCAAAAATATTACTTTGCTTTTTTGTTCCACTTTATATATGAACTCTTTTTAAATATACAATAACACCGCTATTTTATAATTTATAATCAATTATAATTTAATCAATAAATCATCTACACTCTTGTCACACATTTCACACTAATATATATTTTCTTCTGTTAATTTTGTATCAAAATTGATGTTTTTTTCTCACGTATATTTATTTTGAAATGCTAAATTAATTGCGTTGCGAAATGATTCTCATATACAATAATTCTTATTGCCACCCCCCTTTCAAGAGAGGGCATAAGACTAAACAAAATTAGGATTTTTACAAAACAAAACCGTGATTAGAATCATAATAAATAAATGGATTTAACAGGAAATAATGACCAGCTTATTCAGATAGTTAATAAAGGCAAAAAATAAAAACAACTAGATTATATCAAACATAACCAAGTCTCATAACGCACTTGAAATAGTTGGCAGGAAAAACTTTAATATCAAATTTTAATATCTCAAAAATTTCAAATCGTATTTACATCTTTGATAAAAAGTTCTGTTTTTATGAGAAAAAGATATATATTTTTTAATTAAGCAAACACACATGGAATAATTCAACTTCATTTTCCTTTTATGTAATATCTTTTATAGATTAGTTAATAAACTTTACTCCACACACATTCTTGAAATACATGAATAAAGACACATTAAAGAGAAATGATTCCAAAATACATTTCATGCTGAACCAGCACTCATCAGTTAGTCCAGATTGCAATTTCTCACATATATTTTTATCATATATTCAATAATTATCAATAACAAATTGCTGCATTTTGATATACAAGCATCAAACTTACTCTAACTTAACGTTACCACAATACTATCTAGATAAATACATTAACGATTATCACTAATCATTTATTAGGGCTAGAGATTATCCCTAGCTCAGATATAAACTTTAAACCTCAGTTAAAGATTAATATATCTTTTTTAATTAAACACTCACAAGGAGTAACTCAACTTGATTTCTCTTTTTCCATATATAAAAGTGCCACAAAATAGTTGTAATATTGTATTCATAACCCTTCCACATTATTTATGAATATGTAAATTAAATAAGAATCAAAATCCTTACTATATCTAAGTTCGTTAAATATATTACTGCAGAGACAAAATTTAAGCATTATAAATATAATTTAAAGTATATTAGGCTTAAAATAAATAAAAGTAAAAAATATAAAATTAACACATCACCTAATACCACATTAATCTTTATTCCCTAATCATGAAATGTAATTTTTTAGATCTTTCACTATAAAAAATTTTGAGCTTTTTTTTTTTATTAATGGAAATTACCTTATTTCTCTTTAACATAGCTAAATTTATAGAAATTTATAGTATTCTTAGAACATAATAGGATTCCAATATTTATAAACATCAGAAATTTAAAAGGATTGTAACAAATTTACATAAGTTAAGGTGCATAACTATTAATAAGAAGCTTAGTTTTGGAGGGCTTGCTTGTACTCTGCGCAGTAGGAATTTAACAAGCTGTAGTTATAAAATTAAAGTCATGCATCTCAGACCAAGTCAGGCTTTTATTTCAGCCAATAAAAGAGACTGCATTTTACTGCAAATATGTTTGAAATTTCTCCTGAATGTTTTTAGCAGCAAGAAATTGTAAGACAGAATACCTATTTTGAAACAATCATCATTAATCATTATAGCAAATTAAAAACATTTGATCAAATTTTTGCTTGAAGTATCCAGATCATTTATGTTCTTTTATTTAATTCATTTGTATTGTAACCTTTAATGAAAAGGTGATGGGGGGGTGGGGGTGACAAAAAATGAAAATGTGAAAGATGAAGAGATGAGATGAAAGAGAGATGGATGATGACATGAAGAGATTGAAAAGATATGAAAGATGATGATGTAAGAAGAGATGGAAGATGAAATGAAATGAGAAGATGAAATGAGATAAAAGATAAACTATCAGAGATATGAGAAAAAAAAGAGATGGAAATAAAATGGTGATACGATGAAGATGAAGGAGATGACAAGGAAGATGAATAGATAAGAGACAAAAATGATGGAATGAAGAAGATGGAAAAGATGAAATGAAAGAATAAAATGATGAGGATAATGATAAACTAAATATCCTAATCTATTCTATTAGAGACTCCTAAGGACTTGGCTCAGTGGGGTTACAATAAAATCAAAGATTAATGATGATCCAGAGATATACAATCAGACAGAGTCAAAATCGAATACCAATGCAAATAACTATTATGGCATATTAATAATTTACCATAAATAATATAAAAGACAATTTAAATCATTATTTAATGGTTATTAGAATCAGCCTACTATCAGATCATACACTCTGAATAAAATAAATGATACTTTGTTGGAAGGACTATCTCACTAAATTATATTAACAAGGCAACAAGAGTAAACAATATCAGGGGTTTTAAACTAAACTCTTGTGCAAGATAAAAGTTTAAGTTGCCTAACAGATGATTGCTTGGACTAATAAACACGTGAGTGATATCTTGGCCGACCATAAGATAACTATCTTATGTTCAATCATAGCATAATAAAGAAAATATATCAATTTAAGAATTTGATTTGTTAATCCAAATTTAAATCAATTATGGCCTATTACCCAAGACATCACTCGAGCTGGGAAAAGGACAAGGGTACTTTTTATGCCTTTCCACATACTCTTAGACAACCTACTAAAGATATCAAATGCAGATGGATTTTAAACTATACAAGATAATGTAAGAAAATATGCAGTTTTAAATCATAGTAAATACTTTTCTGAATCACTAATATTTTTTCATTTCTCATTGCATAATCTTCAGTCTGAGAAGATATAATAATTACTTAAAATCAATTTTAAAATAAACATTCTAGTAAGTATCTGTAAATATGTGATTATTTGTTACTGGGATTCAATCTGAGAATCACAAAGATTAGCATGGTTTTATATAATTTAAACCAGTATAAAATATATTTTGTATACTTTATGAAGTTTTTGTGAACCTTTGGAACACAAGATAATATCATATAAAAGAAAATCAAACAGAAACTAAACTTTTTTAAATAATAAATTTAGTTTATTAATAACAATAAATAATAAATATTTACAAAATATTACTGGAACAAACATTGCCAATATAGCGCTGTTATATTTTAAACATTTGGACTACCAGTCTTTATTTTGACTTTCAGAAATTGTAACATTTCATTTGACTAAAGCTACTGATTATTCCTCTTTAACTCTTTTTTTCCTTCTCTTTATTTTAACAAACAATAAAAAAAATAATAATAAATAAATACAAAAGTAAATAGAGGATATTTAATTTTATCCAAATAATCTCCTTAAATGATTGAGGATTCTAAATCTCTTTACTTTAATTATAATAGTATGAGCTTAACAAACATAACCTTAAGTTTAATTGACACATTTCATAACACTGTGGTGTTATTTAATAACCAGAATAATACATTATCAAGTTTATATTGTATACCATGAGCTAAGCTGGGACTAGCATATACAGCATATATTTTAAAATTTATCATTAATTATACTGATCCTATTAAGATTATAGCTAGTGATGCATTTAAATAAATCTAAGCTAACTTTAAATTAAATTAGATGCATGGGCCAATCATCAGAGGTCATTTATACACATATTTCCAAAAATTCTGTCCACATAAAATTACTAAACCAAATGTAAAATTGGAATTTAAAAGACAATTCCAGCGGTGAAAACTCTGGTTGAACATATTAAACTTAGTGTGTGTGAATTGCCACTTATAACCATATGCATAATCTACATACTTAAAAATAAATATAAATTATTGTTGGTTAGTTTGTGGATGATAAAACTCATAAGAGCACAATTCAGACATTTATATACCTTTAAGCATTAAAAATAGCTAAATACAACCTGAAGAAACAAAGTTCCTCAAACAAACATATCTTGTCATTACATATCTAAAACAAATGCAACATCACCTACTGTGGTGGAAATAGCATTAACCCATTAACCACTAATTATATTATTGGTTGTATGAGGTAAAAATCAAATCTTTTAATTGGCCAACTCACAAACTGAAGACAAAGCCTACTGTTAAAACATATTCGCCTATAATATTAAATTCAACTCAGATACGTTTATAAAAAGTATATTACTAATTTTTCAGGTTATGAAAGAGAATGAAAGTTCTTTCAAAAATAAATTGCTATTTATTTATTATAAAATATATTCAATTTCAACAAACTTAAAGCGAATGTCTAAACAAAAAAGTGCTGACGCAAATGCTTTTTTTCAATTTTACGTTACGGAAGATTACTTTTTGCTAAATCTTAAATATTTTTACTAAAATCTTCAATATTTTTCGAAAATAATTTTGTTTTTTTAGTATATTTTATTAAAAAACTATTTTAATTTCTCAAATTATATTTTTTTAATACTTAAATTGCATTCGAAATGAAAATCTCAGCGTTTTTCTTTATTTTCTTTGATCAGGCGGTTTCTTTGTTCTTTCCAGCCAATCAGAATGTCTTTTTCGGCTGAGAGCTGGCTGACAGCCAATCACCGACAAACTTCTTTCTTTGTTTAGTTTTAAATGCGGTTTTTTTGATTTTTTTACTTGTAAAATAATTCGGAAGAGGGCACCATCTTACAGAACTTTTAAAAACCTAATCAATAACTGTCAAACAAATATTCTAGCCTTAAAACTAGAAGAATTAGAGTGACGTCAGATGTCGACGAGATGCCTCGTAAGAGGCGGTTAAAGAATTAATACATCATGAGTGATAGGCCAAAATAAATACACATATGCTCCACAGAGCTGAACAACTTCCTAAGAATGTGGAGGCTTCCAAAAATATCTATTTTTGAGGCAGAAAAAAAGGATGCCTGGACTTTGTCTCAGCACATCAGGAATAGGAAAGACACACCAGGAAAATATGATCCTCTCCATGGAATCTAAACACTTTCAAAATGTGATTACAATCACTAAAATACAATATCTAATATATAATAATTCTCACTGGGAATGGACACCATCACCTCATGGAAAAGCAATAAAATAAGGATGGAGGACACTGTCTACACTATCAGGCACACTAATAATAATCACCAAAGCCTTGCTCTATGAGGTTAATAAATACTTAACTAATAACAAGATATAAACATCACTTTAACTGACTAAGTCATCAAGAATTTTAAAATACAATGTGTATAATCAATGTCAGAACCAACAATGCAAACTATATCAACCGACTATATAAGAATTACTTAAAAATTAAATGCAAATAAAATTCTAGGCAAAGGTACAATGCACACATAATAAAATATTAAAATATAGTGGCTAGTGGACATTTAAAAGACTGCAAATTAAGTGTGAGAAAATTAATTCTCAACGCATATATAAAATATTTGCGGTTAATTATTAAGGTAGCATTTGTAAAACAAATGAATGGAAAACCCTTTGATAAACCTCTTTGGCTGATTTAGATAAAACTGAGTGAAATACCATCTTTAAATTAGCTAAGAATGAGATATTAAAATCTCCAGGGATAAAAATTATTAAATATATGTTAACTTGTGAAACATTTATCAAATATAACACTAATATTACCTGTGAATGGTAAAATGTCTACTCATTCTAATAAACCATTAAGACTAAATTATAAAATTAAATTACCTGGCATACTTATATCCAACAGTATTGCACATATTTATAAAGTAAATATTGCATAAATATTTTTCCGGGTTTTTTTTTTTTAAAACCAATAAAACAAACAAAATAAAAATACAATAACTTTAGTTCATAGTTTCAGCTTCCTCCGTACTGACTTTCCATTAAATACATGTATATTATTCATTGAATACTATTTATCTGACGGCACAAAGCTTCTGGTCAAAACATTTAATTTAAATATGGCAAAGATTCCCAAATGAAACATATTCAATAGTTCTTTAACATTAATGCAATTCTTCCTTTAAGGATATTTTTAATTTAAATAAGCACTATAATAAACATAATAATAATAGTATGAAGAAGGTGGCGATAAATGGTAGGTAAAACAAATGATTCAGCTGGGAATATCATTATGGGATCCTGGGTTTACTTAGACAATAATACAGCTTCATTTTTAATTTCTTTTTTTTTTTTTAAATGAACACGTTTTTAAACAGTTTTCCTTTTTAAAATTTACTCACATACAACATTTTAAGATGCTTCTAAATAATTTCTCTGTACTCTTAAAATAAGATTTGGAGCATTTTACAAGTAGAGAATTCAATCTGTCTAATGAGTTAGAATAAATTATCACAATTTAAAGCACAGATATAATCATATATTTTTCATAAGTTTCTTACTCGAAACAATATTCTTCCATTTCAAATTAAAAGAATTACTCCAACTGAGTAAATAATTCAGTTTATTATAACTATACTTTAAACATTTAACAGACCAATGTTCTTCCTTGATAATTGCAGTGCAAAACATTTTTATAAAACTATTTAGAAGCATGTAATTAACATAACAAAGAATGTCTTTAATTAGTATCAAGCATAATTAATATAATATTGGAACTTGGAATTAGCTAGAAATGAAATCAAAACAAGGATATTGAAGCTTTTCAAATATAATTAAGTCACTACACATGTGGTTGTTTTTTAATTTTCCTCATTTAAATTTTAGTTTATTTAAAGAATAACCGAGTAAATTTAGACCATAAAGTTCGGTGCAGTAACAGACATTTAACCATAAATACAATAACTGCCTATATGTTAAATTCATTTCACAGAAGATATAATTTACGTGGTTAGTAAAGAAGATAGCACGAATAAAATTTCCTTTTAACATTTTTACGATAGTTTTTAAGAATTAACTGAAAGTTCAATGACAAGAAATGGGTTAACTATTCCTTTTAGCAGTCACTCATTGTAGTCTTAGAATAATTAAATATATAATTTGCCATACTTTTGTTAAGGTAAAAAAAAACTTTAAAAATAATTACTACTTATTCTAAAGAAGATTTCAGGTAAATTCAGGATTCAGCTCTTCAACAACACACTAAAATGCAATAAAACTGTTATTTTATATCAATATTCTTTCTATCTCCTCCCAAACTTTCATGTCAATTTCTTTTTAAACAAATAAACATAACCTATTCTTTTTTTAACTGTAATTTTTTCAAAAATCAGCCGACAAGCTGATTGATTGATAAATGACATCAGTTTGATCTAAATGTTTGAATATCACGTGATCTAATGATCTGAAATTAAAAGTTAATAATTAGTTTTTATATAATCTTAATAAAAATGTATTACATAAAATAAACATAGAAACTTATAAAATTAAAACTAATTTCATTTATCAACAGACTTCAAATATTTAATTATAATGATTTTATTCATTCATTTGTTGATTATTTATTCATTTTCTTCTTATATCTCTATGCATGCACACACACAGGGATGACCCTTACTTGACCTCCACTAGTTAATTATAACTTTTTAATGACTACAAATAAAAATATTGAAGAATATTATATTAGAAATAACTTTTAACAAGTTAAGGCTAATTTACATTAAAGATTAAATTATTATTTGACTGCTTTAAGAAAACTAAAGATTAATTTTAAATCAATTTTACAGTTTATTCTATTTATAATATTAGTTCAATTATTAGCTATAAACTATAAATAAATACAACAAAAGTTATTTTATGACACATTTAACATTGTAACAGTCAGAAAACGTGTGACTCGTAAACCTAATGCAGAATTCGACCACCACACAGAACAGCATCACCATCGAGGTAGCGAACCCACCCGTGTTACTGAGTTC
>JAQFVV010014874.1:0-25122 GCA_028023455.1 Epiperipatus broadwayi | reverse complement strand
GTGTGTGTGTGAGGATAACAATCTAGACCAACTGATGATTGCTGCAAGAAATACCTATATTGGTGATTATTTATCTTTTCAACATGTGTGTGATCAGGTGGGTCAGCAATATGAGATGGCACTGAGAGTGGTGGGTCGTGTGAAAGTCTGAGTTCGAACCCCGCACATAATACATATATAAATGCAGGTTTAAGCCTGTACAATGTATTAAAAATAAATAATATAATGACAGAACAACCCTATAAACATCATACATTTTAATCTGTTGTTATGACAACCTTATATTAAAAAGAGACTAATTACTCTTATACATAAAAGGCTGCTTCAACAGCAGATTCATGATTTTTGTTAATGATAAGTATACGCTGCCTTCCTGTAATATATATTGAAGTAGATATAAACTTGTCATACCTATATTATGACTATTGGGGAGAGGTTATGAACAGTATTTGTGAGACTAAATGATTAAAGATAGCACTGAAATTCTTTATTAAACAAAAAATTATGTATAATAACTATTTATAAATAATAATCATGCAATAACCTAGGTGTATTATTTAAATACGAATAATTTAAAATTAATTAAAGATCTAAGTAATAATAAGCATAAGGTAATTGAGCTAGTTTTTTTATCAACAATTGAAAATTTTTAAATTAGAAAAAAAATGTACTTCAAAGTATAACTGATTGAAGCGATGTTGCTATGTCTGGAATGTTAGATTATTTCATGTACAGAAAAAAAACCAGTACAAAAGTAAGAAAGTACATTAAAAATGGGGATCTTAAAAAAATACATGAAGATAAGAATTGATTAAAGTACATCTTTTAGTTTAATTTAGAAAAATAAAATTAAAAAGCATTAAAATTACATTTCAATTTAATGTTGTTTTTGTGTTTTTTTTAGGTACAATAAAATATGAAAATAATTAATAATTATGTAGATTTAGGGGAGTTTTTATTCCTAAATAAAAATGTAATTAAGTAGATAATTATTGTATATAAAATATTTTCTTTTAATTAAATATAATTAAGGTGTCTAGAGTTTTAAAAATATGAGTCCATAAAATATTTAATCTGTAGTTCTTTGAAAACTCACTACTTTTACACAGTCATTAAAACTGAACCCTATTTAAGTCAGTGATGTTCAGTGTCTAAAGAGTAGGAAAAAGCATGAACTACCTAAAGTCTGACTGGATACAATATATATTTTTTAATTTTATTGTGCTATTTGCAAGATAATCCAACTCATGATATAGGTAAAGAAGTATGATTATGAACCAATGAATATTTACCTAGTAACATTCATTATACCCAAACTGTAAGTCAGAAAACAAAATTCAGTCCTGTCAAAAAAGCTTATATATAACGTTTTTGCTTTAACATGGAAAAAAGTAACACGAATATATATAAAATACATATTTTGCAGGTTCATCCGTGTTAAAAACTTTTAATATTAATATACTGATGTTTCAACTTGGTCACACAAGCCATCCACAGAGTTATAAAAGGTAGAAAGATGGTTGTAGAGGCGCTACAATCACTGATTTGAATAAAACGTTAAAATTCCACCAATAGCAAAAATGTTAAATTTAGGAATGTTTTTTAAAAAAATCTTTCCAAATAGGAGATATTTACATTTCCATTCTCATCATCACCCAACTCAGATAGTTTCTGTAGCCAAAACTCTTTTAAATAGAGCAATTAACCTTTCAGATGAGACACATCTGAAAGAAGAAATAAATCATATTAATAGTGTTTTATTAGCAAATAGTTACAATTACAAATTTATAAAAAAAGCCTTATTTCAAGCCCAAAATAGACAAAATAGGAAACAAAAAGATGATAAATCAGCTATTAGGATTTGTGTTTCATATGTAAAAGGAACTACAGACAGTATCGGACGTATATTAAAACGCTATAATATAGATACAGAATTTTCTGCTCATCAAAAGATCAGCAATATAATAACCAAGCCTAAGGATTCAGTCCCTCTTGAATCTCATGGTGTCTATCAAATCTCATGTAAAAATTGTAAAGCTTCTTACATAGGTATGAGTAATCATCGCATCAGTGTTAGGAGAGATGAGCATGCTAATGCAGTTAAACACCACTCATCATCATCAGCACTCTCACTCCATACTATAGATTCAGGTCATAAAATTGATTTTTCTAGTACCAGGATCATATCCAGATGTGATAATCTCTACCAGTGCAAAATTAGAGAAGCCATTGAGATACTTAAAAGGCCAGATTGTATCAATAAGCGAGATGATACATGCAAACTTCCTCCTATTTGGAAAGATTTTTTTAAAAAAAACATTCCTAAATTTAACATTTTTACTATTGGTGGAATTTCTTAACGTTTTATTCAAATCAGTGATTGTAGCGCCTATGCAAACTGTCTTTCAACCTTTTACAACTCTTGTGGATAGCTTGTGTGACCAAGTCGAAACGTCAGTATATTAATATTAAAAGGTTTTAACACGGATGAACCCGCAAAATATGTATTTTATATATTTAACCTGTGCAAACTGCCTTTTAACATATATATATGGGATTCCAAGGAAAATCGTCAGCGAGAATTGCGATGCTTCATAATAAGCAATTAAAGGAATTTCTGCAAACAACTGACAGACCATCGATATATACATTCATAAGTTACTGGAAAAATATGTACACTTAAGTATTATCATAAGAAAAGCTAGTAATAATTGCATGTTTAGCGCTGATCACAAGTTATATATGACCTCATGTTGATACTATAAATAATAAGAAGTCATATGCAATTTTCAAAAGCACTAAATTGCATGATTGTACATATTTTTAAGTTAGATAAAGTGATATAAGAAAAGTTGGTTAACTTTTTGAATATGTAAGCAACATTAAATTGTTTATAAATTAGATTTATATTGAGACACTTATTTATTCTCGGAACCCAAAAAATATATTTAAAGTCCACTTGCTTAGATAAGATTATTAATCACTCATATATATATATAGTTCAAATTATTTTATATTTTTAATTGAAATATAGTGTGAAGAAATAAAAAATGTTTGATTTTTTTAAAAATTGATTTTTTTAAAAAAAAAACACTTAAATTGTGGTTGTGTTACTTAAACAGTTAATTTTATTTATTTTGAGAGAGTATTAAAAATATTCACTTTTTATAGAATTAATTGTGGAAATTAATGTTGATTAAAATATTTTTGAAAGGTGTCCCCATTTCAAATATAGATGGGTATTTCTAAGAAACAAATTTAAAAAGGGTATGATAAATAAAAGGGTTCTGTAATATTTTAATTTTCAGTTTAATATTAAATGTATATAAAGTATTCACAACATAGCACTCATAAAGTAGCATATATACTGTGTGCATGCATGCATGTGGAAATACGTTCTAAGACAGGAAAAACGTCCACGAACTGGAATAAAAGACTATAAAACATAGTGTTGTGCTTACTATAATGTTATTAAAGTAATAGCTTGGTTACTATTTTTAAATTTGCCCCTGTATTAACTTTCACTGAAATATACTTCTATATGCATGCTCTTATATATAGTTAAGTATTTCCTATAATTATATATTACACTGAGGAAGACTAAGTAGTAATGATTTTATTTATTGGAGATTGGATTGTAACTAATCACATTTATGTAGGATTTAATTTCAATAATACTGTTGATATAAAGTAGTATCCAATAACTACTTTTTCTCATTGAATTATGCTTATGGTTATTGTTTTATGAGCAGTTGGATTCAAAGAAAAACACTTTCTTTGATTGTTATTAAATATGTACATGTGCTAATGTATATGTTCACCAAGTTTTATAGAGTAGGTTACATATCAAATTATTAATATTACATAGAATTATGGTGTGTGTGTGCTGTGGTGTTTTTGTGTGGAAGGCAATCATGAAATAAAAGATAGATGAATAAATGAATTATATTTATAAAGATACATAGCACGTTCGGTTATATCTGTTATATCTTAAACTTACCAAACATCACATGATCACTATCTCATACTAGCACAATAATTGTTATTAAACAATTCAAAACAAAACAACACTTCCATATAGTAGTGCCATCTCAAAGTAAGAAGAGCAATCAATGGATGCTGAAGGCTTGTATAAAATCCCTATCCAGTGCCTACTTCATCCAATATCCCCAGACTAGTTTCTGGCCGTGTGCCTCCATCAGTGAGGAGCCTTGGATCTGAGAGCATTATGCTTAAGAATGTGGGATATTTATTGTTAGCAATCACTGTTGGATCACATCCTTGTATTAGGTGTACAATGAGAAAGATAATATTTCACAATTGACTTAGGCCTTAATCTTGAATATTTGTTGAGATGTAGAGAATACTATTATCTGTTTTTTTTTTTTTTCTACGATAAAAATTGTTATTATCCGTTTTGTGGCTGTTTTTTTTTCAAATGTAGAAAGCAACGTGTAGTAAAATAATATATAAACCAGACTAGTAAAAAAATAACATTGTTGGCTTTTTAGAATTATAATAGACTTATTGGATATAAAATTTGGGACTATTCCATAATAAAAGTCCATTTGTTTGAAAATAGAAAGGGGTTGTACTGATAATTAATTTATTATTGATTTGCAAAATAAAAAAAATGTTTTTTTTTTTTGCATTTATTTAACTAATTTATTGTCTTGAATATTTTATATGAAAATTGCAAGATCTTACTATCAAGTCTTGCACATAAGCAATGAGAGGCACCTGTGTAGCCACCATGCAAGCAAGTAGTTGGTTGCAGACGGTTGTGGGTTCATGTCCTGGTCTATGCTATGACATATTGAAAAAAAAAACCATGATCGAGTTCATCCACATGTAAATCATGTAATCCTTCATTTGGCCACATATTATAAACAGAGGGTGATGAGTTGGTCAATTTAACGAATACTACTGTGTACTGAACTAGAATCCATCTCTGAAATATTTTCTGATTGTGTTTGATGTCCAGCGTTTGATCATAATTAAGAACTTCTAATCCTAACATTGGAGTATATTGTTTATTTAGTATCATTGCACCTACTATATATTACTAACATGTAGATTATATATATCCAAATATCAGCCTTTTTTGCTAATTGTGCATACGCTTAAGTGGTGTTAACACTTAATGAATACTTTCCTCACCAATACAAGATTTAGTATTTATGCAGGAATAAAAGGAAATTCTTATTTCTACGACTCCAATACTTATAGGTGATTAAACCTGAAGTACTGGCAAGGAAGGCATGAGGATGGAACAGTCACTCCTAAAACACTGTATATCCTCACGCTTTCCTTGCCAGTACTAGATTTGCTCATATATAAGCATTTGAGTTGTAGGAATAAGGGATTCCTTTTATTCCTGCACAACAATACTATATCCTGTATTGGTGTGAGAAAGTATTCATTTATTATTAATACTGCAGTTAAAGGATGCACAATTAGTTTAAAAAGCCTGGATATTTGAATGTATAAAATTCTACTCATACGCTATATATAAAATTAATGCTTATTAACATGTAGATTATGAATTTAATGTATAGATATCACTACTATACATTTTCAGGAATGCCTGCATAAACTTGGCTGATTTGTTCCACAAGATAAGTTACAGTTTATATATATATTTTGAATATCATGTGGAAAATTGTAAAACATACAGAAATTTTGCTTACTGTGTGACAAGAAAAAATTGGGGTGAAGATAAAATAGATTTAATTGAATTTGGAAAGATTGAAAATAATATTGACAGCATTTGGAATGTGTTTCACAATGCCATTTTAAATACAAAAAGGTGTGTGTGTGTGTTTACTGCAAGCAGGCTTTAACACTAAGTTGTTCATAAGATTAGTTGGTATTTTAGCAAGTTTTCTCTGCTAAAGAATTCTTTAATTTAAGAAAGAGAGTGATTTATTTGAGAAATAAATAACGTTTTAAGGCTCATGTTTATTTGATTGCCATTAAAAGAAAGAAAAGCGATCTCATTTTGTATAAAAAGGTTTGTAGAATAGTAAAAAAAAAAAGCTTAAATGTAAATATAGAGTAGAGGACTTAAAAAATAAGGAATATGGATTGTATTTGTGTCCCAAAATGTATTCATAATGATCAGAAAAATAGCATATTTGAACTATCCTCTAGTGGCAATAATTAATAACTTTTTCTTCGACCCTTAAAAAGGTTACATACAATGACGGCTAGAGAACAATTCAATTATTAATTAAATAACCTTACCATACTTTTTTAATATTCTAGGATTACCAGAATTTAATTATTGTGATATATATATATGTTCGGTCGTTTATTTTTTAAATTGTAATAAAACAAAAAAAAATATATTTTGTTTATTTTATTAAAACAATACTTTTAATAATATCAAAAAATACATGATGCCCCTTTGACATTTTGCGTTAATCAAAAAAATATATTCTAGGGATAGTTTAATGTATCTTTTTGCCAAAATCATAACAACTTTTTACAAAAGCAAAATATACTGTTAAGAATTTCCTCTTGCAAATAACCCCAGCATTAAATCCCACTTGTGGTAAGATATAATCACTTTTACTTATATTTTATTAGCATATGTGAAAATTGTCAAACTTTACTCTAATTTATATTGTATTGAAACAAATATATCAAATTTAAGCGTAAACAGATAATATTATAATAACGTGAAAGCTAAACAACTTCAAACAGATACGCTTTAAACATGCTTACGTGACAGCCAATCAGATGGAATAATGATATCACATGGAACTCCAAATTCTAAAACACAAGCCAGAACTACGAGAAAAGATGGGACTTATCTTAATCTATGCCTTGGTTAAATTTAAATAAGTCAGATTCGTGCTACCTTTGAACTAAGAGTGTGAAGCGAATCACTTTCACATATTAAATACACTCTTAGTTCAAAATGCTTGAGTCTTGGTTTATTTAAATAAAATTGAGACATAGATTAAGATGAGTCCCATGTGATGTCATTATTCCATCAGATTGGCTGTAACGTATACTTGTTTAAAGCGTATCTGTTTGAAAGTGTTTAGCTTTCACGTTATTATTGTATTGAAATGTAAAATTATTATAGCAATTGCTTAGCAGAAACACCTAAACCTTGCGAATTTATATAAGATTAAGCGATTTTTGATACTTCCAATAAAAAAAGCATAATTATTCTACAAATGAACAAGGTTTCTCCTAACCCTATAAGTTTGAAAATAATTCCAAAAAGTACAAATCTAATGGTAATAAAATGAAATTAAAAAACATGGAAAGAAATGAGAATCTAATAAATCAATGCAATATCAAAATAAAATGTATTACAAAAGAAAATAATTTTAATAACGAGAATATTTTTTTTTCATGTGTCATAATATCGGCTGGGAAGGGGAACCCACTAAACTGTGACAACTGCTTGTAAGGCGACTGTGTTGACCTTTCGACCACCAACGCTTGACTAAATTAATTTTTTTGTGGTTAAATTATCAAAATGCAACAGAAATTACTACAAAATGGAGATGTGTTGTACTCGTAGATCAAATAACATTGGGTTTAAAAAGTGAATAGTCATAAGTCAAATCATCATCATCATCATATTCAACCATTACTGATCCATTGAAAAGTGAATACACACCTCTACGTTAGCTGCATCTCCGATCACTAATTTTTCTTCTCAGCATCAAAACAATTTTAAAAGAAAAATTATCTTCGATGCTTTCAAGCGTCATAAAAAGATATCAATATATTAATGGCATACAATAGCAGATACATAAAACTAAATTATTTTAAGTGAGAATATTCTTTAACTTTCAGTTTCTTAAAGATATTCCATATTTCGCAGTCTTTAACTAGTAGTTCATCAAGATGAAATCTCTTTTCCATATGGAGACTATTTGTGAAGGAGACATGGAAAATTGTCATCGATTACGAGTAGATTGGAGTTAGTGCTGCGTTTCAACACACATAAGTCAACTCCTTAACATTCATGTGACATTCATTTTAAAATCATTATCAAGATATATTTAAATCTAAATCCACATTCAAGATAAAAGTTATGAAGATTTTTTGTGCCATTACTGATCTGATAAATTATTTGAGCTCTTGGGAACTCTAACTATAATTCCAAGACTTTTTACATAAAAACTTTTTTCAAAATATTAAAAATGTTCTTTAATCTGGCAAGAATATCACATATATTAGCAGTACTGTAAAAAATTTATGCCTTCAAATCTTTCAAATGACATTGTTGCTTGTAGTTTGTTTATTTTTTAAAGGAAGATTCGTCATTCAGTAAATCTATTTTTTATTTTGATAACAATGACATGAAAACACTTATAATGTAGTCAAGCATTGGTGGTCGAGAGGTCAGCGACAGCCGCTTTATAAAGAGTACCCCCGGCATAGCGGGTTCGCTTTCAAGCTGATGCTATGACACATGAGAAAACACCTATAAATGTATTCGAAATTTACATAGATAAAGATTATTGTTAACAATTAGCCTTTGAAAACCATCACATTTTTTACACGATTATATAACTTATCAAAATGTGCTCTGTTTGGGGAAAAATGCACATAGTATACTTCCTGGATAAATAAATACTACCTTTTTAAATGTTTTCTACACACTCTAATTGTATTGCGTTGCATTAACTTACTTATCTTTAATATAATGTTCCAACTGATATCAGAAAATAAAATATATTTTTATTATCTAAGACAAAAACTAGAATTGAAAATGTTTGCATAATAAAGAAACCTTTTTGCAAGATTGCTAACATTCTTTTCTCAAGATCCAAAAATAAAACTAGCCGAATGTAGCCTTTATCGACGTTATTGGAATATCGTCAGATTCAATGAAAAAATTCACAGTCGTTGAGCTTCCATGTATCTAAAATGGAATTTAACAGCCATTGAATTATGTATATGTGAACATAAACAAACCATGAACCATATAATTAACGATTATCAAATATATAGCTGCAATGGCGACTAAAAGCACCGACTAAAGTCAGTCGTAATTTGTCTTTTGAATGGAATGCAGGTTTCCTTTTGACATTTCTCCTTTATTAATAGTTAGATATCCAAAAAGTCCACATGCTAATTTAATTATCTATAATAGATAGATAGACAGATAGATAGAAGTTATTGGGATGAACCATGTATTATTTTCTATTACATACCGATATTTTGACGGACTATTATCCGCCATTATTAAGGCTAACTTTTGAAAAAAATCAGCTAGATCTCAAACAATAACTATTAATTTATCTACATCATACAACCGTGAAAAAATTATATATATATATATAAGCATTTATTTTATATAGAGCTATGTTTATAATTGTAATACATTTCAAAATCAGTCTTTCCAAGTTTATTGTGCATATATATATATTGTACCCTTACTTCTTGATATATAAAATAGTTTAAAATACAACTAGCTCAGTTACATTATTATGCTTAATTAAAATTTGCATATCTATCTTTAATATACTTTTATATTATCATATCTTAATTAAATTTATTATCAATCATCAAAATCAATATAGTTCTAGATTATATTAATTAAATAATTATTTATAAAATTATGAGACTGCGAAGTAAAGTTACAAAGTAATAAGCAGATTTACACTGAGTCAATATCCTCCAAGATACTGTCTCAATGGCATAAGAATACTACCACTACCTTATTATCTTACCACTACATCTATAGCATTCTTATGACTTTTAAAATGAAATAAATTATCTTCAATAATACTAAAATAATTCTTAACTTTTAACTTAAAATATAATTAAATAATCTCAGGTTCTTCTAATTTTAAAATAACAATAAATTATGTAAATAAGTATGATGTGGGATTTTATATCAAACTTAAATACACCTAACTTATTTTAATAATAATAATAAATAATACTAATCTTAGAGTGTAATTTAATCTCATCTATTTCTATTATATAATTAATCATTGAATAAATAAACAATCATATGTATATCTTTTATTTCATATGGTATCTTCATTTTAAAATAGATCAAAATCTTATACTTAATAATCTGTGGCAATAAACAATATTGTATTCTTATAATGTGCATTATAATCATCTTATGACCATTGTAATATTTATGTTCATGTCAATCAATTCTTATAAAATAATGTTAAGTAAATATGGTATTCAATTCTAAGTAATAATAACAAATTCATTTTGTGCAAATATTATGTTTATTTCAAATCATCTGATGTCAAAATGCTATGGTGAAAAATAATGAAAACTCGACACACTTTTAAAACAAATTAACAAATTTATTTACAATAACTTCAAATAAAATTTTATTTACACTATTTACAATTTTAGAATTTAAGAAAATAAATCAAAATAAAATAAGAAATTACAAATACCAGAAGTTTATATTGTTACTAATTCATGTGCTTAATAAGCAATTATACACTCTTCAATTACTATACTAATAATATCATAGTATGTTTTCAAAACTTAGATTTAAAATAAATGTTAATAAACTTCCATTACAAATAATAATATATGTCAAAATTATTTATGTAGCATGTGTAAACAATGAAGCTCTACTAATTAAATAGCTACATTAATTAAGTATTACCATTTATAATGTATTATCATATATTTACTTTATTATTAGCATTGCTTAATAGCTTTATAAAATTAATGTATCTTTGTAATGTAAAACAAATAATTGACTGTACTTATACTTTACTTAATGTAATTCCTGTTATACGTTTTATCAAATATGCATTACATATCTTTATTGTTCAAATATTATTATTTAAACTATTTATCAATTCTAAATTCATAAAGCATTACCTTAGATAAATTCTATGATTCTTTTCTGTGTAAAAATCATTACTTTACTTGATGGGTTCTTTAATCCTTTCTAATACTTTTTTATTTATAAACATCCTCTAAATTTATCTAAAAATTTCCGGAAAACAAACATCAACTTTAAATAAAATATTCATCATCCAAATTACCTATACTACATCGTCTATACTTAATAAACTTCAATCCAAATATAAGCCTCTACCCATAACGTAACTTAACTTATTTAATAAAACAAAATATAAACAAAAAAAAAATAGAGTCTTTCAAATCTATTCCTATCTTGCAAATAATAAAATAATACTTAAATAAAGAATAAATATAATTCTAATACTATAACATAATAAAAATATCAAAATTTATTTATGAAAGAATCATATAATTATTTCTAAGCTTCTTACGTAATGTTGTATCAAGTTTACATTATAAATTAAAGTTATGCATATTTTAATAAAGTTCGTTGCCAATATAATGTATGTGTTTTCATAAAATATCTATCCATTCATTCTACAACAACAACATATTCAGTTGATCTAAAGAAAACATATTAAATTCATCAAAATTATTATACAATGTTTTTACCACAATAATAATAATGTCCATTCTGCTATCCAGTAGTCTTCGGAATTTGCAGCTTCAGAAAACAAAAATAATACACATTCATACTCATAACATTCACTAAAATATTCCGTGTTATATTAATTATAAAAATAAATTTATGTAATTAATTATTATATTATTTTTAAGTTACTATTTAATAAATGTACCTAACCTATTTTTTAATAGTTTAATAATATTTTAAATTTTATGTTAAATAAATAAAATAAAAATTTATATTACGGATTCCAGCGATGACTTTTGTTCTACCATAAAAGTTCTAACAAATATCCTGCGTATAAAGTCAATAAAACACTATTTCCTGTTCCGTTGTATCACGTGTTTCTTGAAAGTTTATAATAAAAAATGATAACGTTCTTTTTTAAAAAAAATAATAAGTTCCAACAAGAAAACAAATAAAATTAAAACAATAGTTTATAAGTTCTGGATCCAGTTCTTCATAGATTATTGTTTAAAAGTTATTATTTCTAAATTAATTTATAGTTTATAAATTATTTACATTGAATTTTTTAATCAACTTGGCATGCTTGGCTTAATTTAATTTAGTTTGGACATCCATGTATTACTTGCGCATTTATAAATAACATATTCAGGTAAGAATTAATTTCTTCATCTATAACGTCCAGCGTTTTAGATTACTTCAATATAGCAATTTTATTATATTACGATTTTAAATAATCATATTTATAATCTATTTGCCTTTTAAAACGTCAATATTTAGTCTTTTAAGCACAAAGACTTAACAAGGCAAGTATTTATTTAAAATTACTACTGCTTCTTATATCTTTCCTTAAGATATACATTTTACTTCTATAATTTGTCAAAAATACTTTTTTTCCACAGAAGTATTTTTATTTCTTTAAAATATCTATTAATAACAGACAATAGTAATTTAACTTTAAAACTATTTATAGTCCAAAATACTACTTTTCTCCATCTTATAGTTTTCTGTACTAATCCAGCGTCTGTTACTTTTCTAGCATAAAGTTTCTGATATATTTCTACGATACGTGATGTTTCCATGATCATTTGTACGTAAATTGAGTTTCGATATTGAGAAGACCAATAGGGAACTATTAAGTTTCTACTGCATATTTATCATTTAAAAAATTATAAAATTATATACAATAACACTCTTATGATTTTTAAAACTGATTTTAAGAGCGTTTATAAATTTACTTGGCTATTTTCTCAATAGCACGTTTAACTTAGAAATTTAATTACAGAGAGCCCTCCTCAACAATTGAATCCAGCTTTTATAGTGGAAGAGACTCCTCATCTGATTGGTACGTTTAAACAATCAAACTTTGCTTATTTACATATTTATCAACACACTATTAAAAATAAAATAATGACTTATTTAATATTTAATATTATCACATTTTAAAAATAATTTTATCGTTTATTCAAATCTATCAAACATTTTTTAAAATATTCTTTCTCACTTGGCCTAAATTTTAACTTTTATAAGATCATTAAAATAAACTAAATCTTTTAAATACGTTATCAGATTTAATATTCTACATTAATATCTTTTATTTTATCTCGTGATAACTCACGTATTATTTATAAATTTCACAACATAATTTTGTAAAATAGTTATGCAACTTTATTAGACAACTTCCACGCGTGCTTGTGTAAATTTAACTAACATCTGTTTTTTTTTATAACACAAGAAACGCTTCATAGTCTAAAAATAAACTAACAATTGCATTTTTTAAAATAAATATTTTTTTAAATAAATAAGATATTATAATAGATTTTAAAATAATTATCCAATATTATTAAAATCAAATATCAATCTTCTATTTAAGTATTTATGATAATTAAAATATTTTTATTCACTTTTAACACGTATTTTAAACTAAATAAATATCTTTGTCTAATTTTAACTTGTCTTTTAAATACTTTAGCTTCAAACATTTGTTATTAAATTTATTAATGCAGTATTACATCATAATCATCATCATTTTAAATATCTTCTCAATATCAACACAATTCACATATCAAATAATCATAGATTGCTCTAATTAAACTTATGGTAACATTACCACAAGCAAAGTCAACATCACACTTTTAAAATACTTCTTAAATTTAAAATTTTCTACTAAATTAGCACAAAACTTAAATGGTGACCCATACAAAAGGGCACAATATATATATATATATATATATATATATATATATATATATATATATATATATATATATATATATATATATATATATATATATATATATGTTACTAGATGGAGCTTTACCAATAGCCAACTATCAAGCTTAGTTCACACAAACACTGAGAGAGATAGAATTAAATATCTCTTTTTAAATTGTCTCCAACCTTTAAACCATGGTTTCAAGTTAATTGGCTCACATCAATAAAGGGTAGTAAGACCCAGAAACTAGATCTAAACTCCACCTCCACTAAACAGCATTTATGAAACTTATTTCTATCAGTTTGAAAGCACGAATTTTTCAGATATGTAAATATCTTTAAATCCAGCCTAACAAACTAGATAGCTATATGGGTCTGAATTCAGTTCAGTTTTACCATATATATATATATATATATATATATTGAATTTTTCAAAATCAATTGCTCATTTTCTTGATGTTGAAGTTATTTACACTAATAGAGTTCTTACTACTACTGTATATAGGAAACCAACCGATAATAACTGCTATCTACATTTTTATAGTAACCATCCTAAACATTTAAAGGCTAATATTCCTTATAGTCAATTTTTAAGGATGAAGAGGATTTGTAATGATGAGAAATTTCTTCAACAAAATAATAGTATTTTATATAATAGATTGCTCAATATGAGGGTATCCTAAGACGTCGTGTGGATAATGCAGTGAGGATATTTTTTTTAATTGATAGAAAGAAACTTCTTTTATCTGAAAAGAGTAAAAAACAATTAGATGTTCCACCATTGGTTCTTACTTTTAATAGAGATTTACCTAATATTAACCGGATAGTGGCAAAACATTTTAACATATTACAGTCCACAGATTCTTTAAAATCTTTTTTTCTGATCCACCTAAGGCTGTATATCGAAAACATAGATCACTTAAAGATATACTTGTCAAAACAAATTTTATTAGTAGTTCTGTACAGGAAAAAGGATGTTCTCCATGTAAAGATAAAAGATGTTTTACATGTAAACATATTGTTGTGACAAAAGTGGTCGTTAGTACTAAGAATTGTAATTTCAAATGGTATATTCCTAATTATGTTACATGTAAAAGTGTTAATTTGATATATTTGATAGAGTGTAGTAGATGTTTAAACCAGTATATAAATGAGTCAGCAAATAGTTTACATGTCAGAATGACTAATCATAGATTTGACATTTTGCATAAGAATAAAGATAGACCGGTTTCAAAACATTTTAACTTACCGAATCATTCAATTGATGATTTAAAAGTAGTGATTCTTCAGGAAGGTTTTTCTTCTACAAGGGAGAGGAAACAAAAGGAGAGTTTTTTTATTTTTAAATTCAAGACCTTAGAACCACATGGATTGAATTTGAACACTGGAACTATTACATCTCTGGATTACCTGGTCTCCTAAATGATTTCTATATGTGTGTTTTTTATGTGAAAATTTTCTTATATGAGGTTTTTTTTATGTAAAGATTGGTTATATGGATGTTTAATATATGTGTTTAATTGGTTTATAGATAAATAATTAGTTATAAATTATTGTACTTTGCACTAACTATAATTTTTGATTAAAATGTATAAGTATTTTAGTTTTTAATGAATATTAATGTAGCACAGCTATTTTTTGCATGTGAGCATCGTTTAATTTTTCTATGTATGCACATATGTATATTTTAATTTTTAATTTTGGATTTTTTATTTTTATATTTATTTTAATTTAAATAGAATTTAAACTTGATTAGGAGGGAATGTAGTTTTTTTTTGTTTGAATTTTGTCATTGATTGGGTAGATATTCTGTGTTAGATTTTGTGACCAATCAGGGGGGTTTTGTTAAATTTTTAATCTTTTACCAAATCTGTAATTTTTGATTATCGCCATTTTACTGTGTATTTTTTTTTCTTTCTGATGAAAACCAGTCCTCCAGTTGAAATATAATATTATTTATTGGATTAATAAGTCTTTTTTGTTTATATATATATATAAATTTTGAAATATTGATAAAGATACTTTTTGTTTAACTGTATTAAATACTTTAACCAAATCGATATAAATAATATGTGTGAGCACATTTTTTTATGTTTAGTTATTGACCTAATAGCAAAAACGCATCTCCAAAACCATTCTGGAACATTAATAACCATTGATGTGAGACTATATTCAACCGATTCAATAAAAATATTGAAAGTAACTCTGTTGTGGTGTATAAAAATAATATCCATAATAGCTATTTTTATCCATAAGTTAGAACTACAAAAATAATTGTTAATAACCAGATATCAAACTTTTGCCATTCCATGTATTCTTAAAGAATTTTAATATGTTTGCAGCTACCATACTATAATCATATTTTAAAACATGTTAAAAGGTACTACAAGGAAATGAGCTTAACATTTTTAAGACTACACAGTTCACTTTTAATGCCACTGATTTGAATATAAAGTTGTACACTATTGAAATGAGTTTATAGGATAGATATACAATAATATGAACTAACACTTTATTGTTGTTCAAAATATTTTCAAGATAATTGATGGATAAATATTTAAAATATTAGTATTATTATCTATAAGAGCCTTTCTATTATCTTAATAATGTTGTGATGTCATTTTACTGGTAAATGCAGTTACTTTAACCCCTAAGATTAAGATTTAAAATAATCATAAAATACTCATGGTATTGTCACATTTCTGTTTGAATCCATTAATCATTCATGTCTTATTGCTTGGAATTAAACTTCTGTATTTACATTCCATATATATATATATATTGAAGCAGTCAATCTTAGCTTAAGATTGAGCTTCATAGTTCCATCTATTAACCCATATTTAAACCCTATATCCCATCCTGCTCCTTTTGTTATATATATATATTTGATATGCGTGCCTAAGTTATAAAATTTTAACGTTTCAATGACATTTTTTTAAATTATTATTAATTTTTTATTAATTATTAGTTCTTTTTTTTTATTAAAGTACACAGGTGTCGCTCAAATATATATATATATATATATATATATATATATATATATATATATATATATGAGCAAAATACTAACAAAAGATTGATGTTTGAAATATTTTATTATATATCATTTTTTAACTTTTTCTTTTTAAATTGCTTGTTTTTTCTTTTAAACTGTATATTTTGTAAAATCGAAAATGGTAGGTGCAACTGTTGTTGTCCAAAAATAATTAAAGGTTGGAAACACTATTGTCTTAATCTGGGGAAGGTATTTTAATTAATTTTTTTTTACTTAAAATGAGATTAAGATTTTCTTTTGTTATAAACATTTTCTCAAATCTATTTCTAATCTGGAAATAGATTTGAATTTATTTTTGGATGTTATCTTACTGTTGCATCTTCAAAAACAATTAATAAAGAAAAAGTAAGAATTTTTGTTTTTAAATCAGAGATTAAATTTTAAGCTAAAGCTAAGTAATTAAAAGCATTCCAGAAATATGTGAGCAGGGTATAAAATGACCAGGTTTTAAATCATCAACAGATTAGATTAGCTACTATTGAAAGAACTGCAGAGAACATAATCCAAGCTAGTTCAAAATGTAAGCACAGGAAGCTCATCATCTTTCTGACTCATGAGAGTTATCTGCCACCACTGTGTCATTATGCTCCCATGAAATGAAGTAAAAGCCTGATGGCGAACTTAAGAAATGCTGAATAAAAACTTGCTGTCACATAAGAAGTGTCATGCATGAGTTGGACTTTTTAATATGGACTCTTAAAATGGTGTAAGGTAAATTATTTCAAACCACCACTATTGAAACTAAATTTAGCTTAACTAGTCTCAAATTCTACTATCAATTTCTCCTAATGTATAATTTAATTTTGTAACTTTTCTAATATGTTAATTGCTCTCAAATAATTTCTATATATTTAATTCTCTCTCATGTGCTCTTTACTTTCCTTAACTTTGGTGTGGTCATTTATTTATATGTATTTATTATTTAATTTTTATATCTGCTTGCTTATTATTAATATGCCAATTTCCAGCAACCTGGCAATGTAATTTCTAAAATCCTTTGTCTTTCAATTAAATCTTCATTAATTAAGATTTTAATGTTCCCTAAAAACATAACACATTATTAATTAATACGTTCTCCAGATTGTTTTTTTTTTATGAATCAACATTTAAGTTTGTTTTTAGTATAACAATTTGTTATTTGTTTAACTCTGGATTTTCTATCTGGGGTGAATCCAGAACTCAAGCTAATTAAGCTTTGAAACCTTATTTATTTTATATATGTTATTATTCAATTTTGAAATAGGTAACCGATTAGTGTTTTCTATAACTGTTAGTTTAATTTTTTTTCCTACTCTTAAAATATCAAATAGATTACTTATATATTCTAGTTATTGTAAAATCAACGAAGGTGGGATTTATTTATTTTAAATAGCAGAAAAGGGAAGGGGGTAAATCTTAATGTTTCTTTTGCTAAATAAAATCTTCAAGTATATTTTAATAAATGAAATCTAAATCTCTCTCTATATATTATGACATAGCATATTATTTATATAAATTATGGCATTCAAACTAGGGTCATTTATTTTAAAGCAGTAAAATTTATTCAATGTCATTAGTGACATTTATCATTACTGCATTACTGACATTTGGATATCTTCATATATAGATATATTATGTGGGGTTGCGACAAGTTCGAATCCATAGATTTCTTCTCATATCTCATTTTGTAGATAGTTGATTTATCCGGAACATTTATTTTGTATAAAAATGCCTCTGGCAGTGATTCCCATAAGTTTGGCACATGCTATGCATATTCACTTCTTCGTAGATAAAGGGCCTCTCATGTCGGTTATACCAGTAAAAGTCTGGGCCATGCCATGCCTATTCACTTTTTTTAAGCACTGCCCAAGAAGGGGGACTTAGACTTCATTCTCATCCAGAAGCATGACCGTTTCCTCTTAGTTATTTTTGGCTATTATATCAGTACCACCTAAACTTCGTATTATTGTTATTATTTCTTTTGCTTATGACCTAATTTTAGTGCTGTAATAATATTAAAATTGCACTCTGCTCAATATATATATATATATATATAAAATGCTGAATATTATTAACTTTATTAATTTACAATGTTATTTCAATCTTATTATACAGTCCCACCATCGTAACTTATTTATGTGTTTAAGAGTATCTATATGCCTTGGTGGAAAATAAAGCGTTCTTCTTACCAGCACTAATTAAAGTATTTTGTCATATAATCAAATATGTTTTCAAATGTATTTTATTTATTTTCATGACTGTAATGGCGTAAAAATAGTTTATAATATATCTGTAATGAATCTCAGAATGCTCCCCGAAATAATGTTAGTCACCACATTTCAGAACCGTAACCCAAAGTGTTAATAAGAAATTTTATGTAAATTCTTTCTAATAATTGATTGGCATTTTAATATTGGACCCACCAAAGATGTGTGTTTATTTATAGTATATGTTATTTAACTAATAAAAGAGCATACGAGAAATAATAGCGTGAATGACAATATGAAATTATCTATCGTTTGGTAGACCGCTTTCTCATTCACGCACATACTAATGTTTGCAATTAATTTATAAATGATGTAAACAATTTGTCACTATATTAAACTAATTTTTATTATCAAACTTGTCTGAGTAGTTCAAATTCTTTTTTTTTCAACTTCCAAACATACAGCCATGCTTATATATCTTTTAGTTTAGCCATAGTAATAGATGCCTCATTGTTTTCTCTGCTCTGCTAGTCCGCCAGATTTAAAATTAATTATTGTGTGTCATCATTGTTATGTTATCCATTAGGTGTTTGATCTAGTGGTTTCAAATTCAGTCTGGTCCCTGACCTAAATCTCAGGCTTGACTGGGTTTGAAGTACATTTTGTGAGTTCCAGCTCATATTAGATGGATAAACATGTTTTGCCTGGTACAATATATATAAGGACTTGAACTCAGACTTTCAAATTTCCCACAGCTATAATTCCATCTTATTCAACTGATAGACATGACCACATACACGTGTATGTGGGCATGTGTATTAGGTATATAAGATGGAGTGGATACCTGTGGAGAGTTTGAAAGTCTGATATCAAGTCTTTCTACTTAAATTAAGTTTAGTATACATAATCTACTTGTATTTAAATATTATATATATATGGAAAGCATTTATTTTCAAACGAAGATTGCGAATGCACCGGACAGCCGATTAGCGGATATCCTTTTACTGAAACTAAAACCGATTTATTTACTTATAATCACAAAATAGTCCTTAGAAGAATCCCATACTTCAATAACATAACCAATATGAAATATAAATTTGCAATTTGAGTGTCTAATAGCTCATAAACGTTTTAAGAATTATGACTATATTTTTACTACTACGTTTGAAATAAAAGTTATTTTAAAGCCCATATCACTTAAACTTGGAATATACATATGACTTTATAAATTTCATCGGTGACTGTTCTATAATTTAGATTTTTTTATATTATGACACCTAAATTTAATGTTGTCTATAAAATATCATTGTTATAACAATCTCAAGTTATTTTATTACAATTAAATTAGCAGTCTCAAAAGGAAACCGTATTGCAGAGGGCGCTGCTGAAATATTTTGTTTGGAAGAATATTTTAATATTTTCTATTTAATTTTTACCTAGTTTTATGCATTTTGATATTTCCATATATATATGAACTATAATTTTAAGGATTTAATGAGCTATATCTTGGAAAATGTAACAAACAAAATATACACTTAACCGTATTAGAGATAAGTTTTGTATTGTAAAATTGGCAAATTATGCCTAGTGCATTTTGCTCTACGTAATCATAATAGTCATAATCATGGAATTGATGGTGAAGAAAACATTGTGATATTTATTTTTAAAAATGAAATATAATAGAGAGTTTGCATATTTGAATGGTAAATAAGTTATTGGCATTTTTCTTTTTTGAAAGGGATGCAGGAATCTTTTTTATTAATTATATGTTTATCTCTGCAATGTCTCAGGTGTCTTTCATCCTCATTTGGAATTGTTATGTTCAGGGAAAACAAAACTGTCATATGTAGATTCAAAGATGTGGCTAAGGTTGGACTCGTTCTCATAGAAGATTTATTTGACATCAATTTGAACTTTGGCACAGTTATATTGATGTGGTGCAATTCAGGTGAATATAAGAAAATATATTCTATCAGATTATGTGGACAATTATCAACTATCATGGTAATAAATCTTTGGCACAAGATAATATTTGTTACTTTGTTGTGTGAGGCTTTTAAGACACCATACCTTTATCAAAACATTACTACAGTGACCTATAGTCCACAGTTACTGACTATTACAGTAATACATTTTTGCTTCAAACTAATATCTGTTACTTTGCTGAGCCAGGGTTATTATACAGCACATCTTCATCAAATCATAACTATAGACAAAGGTATGCTGTATTAGAAAAATCTGCCTCAGCAAATGCAAATATGGTTTCGCACCAAAAAATTACTGCCATAGTTGATAATTGTCTACATACTCAGGTAAAATGTAAATTATACATATATATATATAATTTGATTTTCTAGAAAGATTATTTATAATAAATATTAAATTATTTGCATAAAAAATATAAAATATGTATGATAAAAACCACAAAACTAAAGAAATAAAATTATTATTATTTAACTGGATTAATTGACAAATGTTTAATAATCAGTTGATTGTTTTCATATAATGAGTTATAAATTTATTTTTTATTATTTTTTTCATTAGTTCTACTAAGTTTTATAATATTTGTTTTAAACAATAGGGGGGAATTTTTGATCTTTTTTTTTAAAACATTTGAAAAATATTACAGCTGTTTAGTGTACAATAGGTATGGGATACTGCTAAAACTAAAAATGGGCATATAAAATGTACACTATGCAAGTGAATTTCAAACAAATTTGTTTTTTTATTTGAAAAATAGAGTGATAATTAGGAAAATATTAAAATTGACACCTGTCCACTTTCAAGAATTATATGGAATTAATGCATTCAAAAATTTATAGCAGTACCAGTTGTACCATTGTGGGTTAAAATCAAATATATAGGTATTGCCATGCATTGAAAAACCAACATTCCAAATATTTCTAACATAGTGGTTCTTTATTAAACTAAGAAACACATATATAATGATTATTTATATAAATTATTTCAGATCTCAGAGATAACAAGTTGTCAATCGACATTACTGAGGTCAACAAACTAACTCAAACACAGATAAAAATATATTTTTCTTCAATATAGACACACATTAAACTTCATAAGGTAGATATTTTTAAATCATTGTAAAGTAATAAAATATAGTTGATTATAAAATAATTAAACCATTGGATTAAAAATTAATTCAATTCTTTTACTCCAAATTTAGGGTTTGCATTTCATTAACAATTTAAATGAATTTACTGTAACATGTCAAGCAAATGTAATTGAGTTTAACAAAAGGAATTTGATGAAATATATTCATATTTAATTAAGAAATAGCATTGAAGAATTTTATTAGTTAGTACTTATTTAAAATATTAATATGCTAATTATAATGACATATTCAGAATCAGACATTCATGATACAAAAAAGATTCAATTTTAAAAATGTCCTCATTCCATTTTTAGAATAAAATTCATTTTTGTGTTTATGCAAGATGGTTGACATTGCAAAAACCAACCAAATTTGCATATTTTATAAATCATTTTTTCAAAAATTATTAAATATTTATTTCTTATTAACTAAGTGGTGTTTACATTTAGATTTTATTCAAATTACTTTTTAGCAGAAAATTAGTCAGTTGTAAATATAAAGATGTCAAATAGTAAACACCTACATTTGATAATTTTTCAGTTTTTTTGTAATCAAATTTTAACATTTCAGAAAATGGCTTCATTACTTACACTTATGCTCAAATATCATCATCATCATTGTCAACCATTATAAATTCACTGCAAGCTAAAATTCACTTCAAGTTCAATCCAACTTCTCCAATTTCTAGCCTCTCTTTTTTACATCACCCCTACACACTTTTTACTTCATCTACCCATCTCGCATGTGGTCTCCTTGTAGGTCTTTTACAATCTCTTGGAATCCATTTTAAAAATTTCAATTGTCCATCTATTATCATATTTTCTTGAAATATGTCCAGCCCAACTATGGCAATCTTTTAATTTTTTCAATGATATCAGTAACACCTGTTTATTCTCTTACTCATATATTGCATTTTCAACCTCTTACTCCTAGCATGCATCACTCCATACTTCTTTGAGTGATCTGAAGTCTCTGCATTGATCTCCTATTATGTATCCAAGTCTCAGATCCATAAGAAATAAATAGTAAACACATTTATTTAAATGCTTCATTTTCAAACATATAGATATATTTCATTTTAATATTAAGGTATTTCTGCAAAAAGCATTCCAATCAAGTTTAATTCTATGATTAATTTCATCCCTTATGGTTCCATCTGTAGTAACAATCTGACCAAGATATTTTTAGTTGTTAACTTCTAACTCGTCATAATCAATTTTATTTCCATATTTTGAGAAAATCCATTGAACATTACTTTAATCTTTTTAATATTTACCTTTAGTCCTACTTTTTTACTTTCATCTGATAACTCCTGCAACCTTTCCTGAAGCTCTAAAGCATTATTTTCAAAAACAACTACATCACCTGCAAAATCTAAATGACTTAAACAATCTCAATTTACTGTTACTTCTTTATCTTTCCATTTTAATTCACAAAATACTTCTTGCAGCACTTCTGTAAAACTTTTTGGAGATATGGAGTTACCCTGCCATATACCCTTCTCAATGTTAACCTTCCAAGAATCAGTATGTCATATGTGTTGCTGTTGCATATTTATAAATATTCTTCAGAATATGACAATATCCTGGATTTATACTTTGATGATCCAATACTTTAATCACTGAAGAAATATTTATGAATTAAATGCCTTTTTATAATCTAAAAATCCAAAGCATAATGGCAATTCATATTCATTTGTCTTTTTTATAAATTCTCTCAATATATGGATATGATCTACTGTACTAAAAACACTTTTAAATCCAGTTTGTTCTCTTGGTCGGTGGAAATCCAATGATCTCTGTAGACGAGTTGTATTTATGTTGGCAAAAAATTGTGTAAAACTGATAAAAGGCTGATAGATCTGTAATTTCTAATATCTTCTTTAACACCTTTTTTTATGTATTAATATTAATGCTGCATTCTTCCAATCATCTGATACATCTTTATCATTTAGACATTTGGTATATAACTTTACCCAAAAAAAATATTTCTTCAACTGCTTCAAGATATCGATACAATTCCAACATTACCTGGAGATTTTCCTTTCTTCATTAATTTAATTCCATGTCTCACTTCCTCATTTAAAATTTTGGGCAATTCAGAAGATATAATAGATGTAGAAGGGACTTGATCTTTATTACTATATAATTCTTGATGAAAGTCTTCTACCCATTTCATGTCATCTCTCTTTTTAGTAATAATTCTTTTACTTTTTTTTATTGCAGATATGTTTTCTCCCATTACCAAAATGTTTTATACTCTTGAAACTTTTATTCTCATCTACAGTTTCCTTGCTAGTTCACAATTATACTTTTTTGTGTCATTATCAATTCAATTTTGCACCATTTTATAAAATTTCATGATATTCTATGCTATTAATGCATCATTTTTATATATCTTCATATTCTTTCTTTTCTTCATAAATTCTTTAGTCTCAGTAGAAATTGTATTGATAAATTACTGCTTTGTACCAGCTATCTTTGTTGCAGTTTTTAAAATTGTATCAGTTATTTTCTTATTAATTTTATTTATATCTAAATCATGTTTAAAATCTATTAATACTTGGAGCCAGAATGATCCTGAAGACTAGGAATATCAACTGTAAATATTGTTTTTCTTAATTATTTTTGTCTATCTAATTTTGCATTAATGTGTAACTTACATTTTACTAATCGATGATCACTTCCTGTGTTAAATTTTTTAAGAACATTACAGTCTTGAAATATGTATTTTCTGTTAGTCAAAATTTAATCTAATTCTTCTATACCTTCATTTGGATGCTTTCATGTCCCTTTTCTTTTAACATATTTGTCAAAAAAAAATTCATAATATAAAGTTTTTCTTTTTTTGTAAACTCCACAAGTCTATGTCTACTGTTATTTCTATTACCATAACCAAAATTATCTATCGCTCTTTCATCTTTCATTTGTTTACGAATTCTAGCATTGAAGTTTTCCATAACAATTTTAAATTGTTATTTACTTGATCAAAAACCTTTTGTACATCCATATAAAAATCTACTACTTCATCACTATGAGAACTTGTTGGGGCATAAACCTGAATTATCTGCATTTGGTTTCTGCTATTAAGTTGAATAACTAATCTTGCCACTCTACCCAATGAAACAGTAAGATTTGTA
>JAQFVV010014873.1:0-25138 GCA_028023455.1 Epiperipatus broadwayi | reverse complement strand
TATATATATATATATATATATATATATATATATATATATATATATATATATATATATATATATATATATATATATATATAAATGATTTCCTGTAATGGCTAGTTTTCCTTTCTTATCTAGTTTACTAAACAACAATAATTCTTCCAGAATTGTCAAATACTCTGATGGATTCTCATTAAGCTTCCACAAAAATTTCAATTGAATGAACTTACTGATGCTTCATTTCAATCCTTGCTGACTATCATCAAAATCATTATTACATTTAGTAGAGTTGAATTATCTAACAATGGAGTTAACATTCCTCTATGGTCATTCACCATCTGATCATAGTTCATATCTATTTCTTTCTTTATGGAGTAAACACTTATGGTTTTCTGTTCTTTTACTTTTACTTTGTCCCTCATCATTAGACATCCTTTCTGAAATCTTAATTTCAAAATTTATCAAGTGACTATGAAAACCTTCTTACTTTATTCTTAAATAATTTTAGATATCATGAATTATTGCCCTATTATTATCCCCCCAGTTTATTCTGGATAATTCCCTCCCCGCTTTTTTTATGATAGCTTCTATTTTGTCTTGCTACATACACCTACTATTAGTCATTGGCCTTTCTTATTACGTTAGGCTTAATTTTTTTCTGTAAGATTTTTTTCTTTTTCAAATTTACCTTATCTCTTTATCATTTCTCTCTATGTTTGGTACTCAACCTCACTTGAAGGCAATTCACTTCACTATGGATTCTAATCTTAATATCATCTTCTGTCTTTTCTAATTTTATTGACTTGTCGCCAATTTCTCTATATTCTTTCGGGGTTATTCTGACCTTTTATGTTCAAATCTTTTTTACCTTTTTTGAAATGTTCTCTTACCTAAATCCAATTTATGTTCCAACCACTTGGTCTCTTCTCTCAATTCTCCAAACCTAACACTGAATCTTTTTTTCAAATTCTTTCAATATGACATCCAAAATGTACATAAATTTTTAATATTTTGTATCAAATACATTAAATCTATTATCAAGCTCATTTTTTAATTTAATATTTTTGCCTTTTCAAACTTTTATATAATCTTTGGTATAAATCCGGACACAAAAGTTCAAAAAATTGTATATTTCACCTTATTTCAAAGAACCTGATTACATATATGTTGCTATTAATAAATTTAGGAATATTTTTATCTGCAAATTAATTGCATGTGATTCACTTAGATGGTAGTGGGTAGATTATTAATTGGGTAATGACAGGCACCAATATACCACGTTATATTTGTGTTAAATATGGTGGGATGCCCAAGAAATTGAGACCCATTCAATCTTTAAATTAATTTTTATAATAAATTTGGCTAACTTATTTAATAATAAAGATACCTATATGTTTGGTTGTTATTCCCAATTTTATAATCTTATGATATTATGAAAGTGAATTTGTTTATAAATTAATTTAAACGTACACCCATTACGTAAATAATATTTATTTAAGTTGTGCCTCAAGCACATGCGGTTTTAAGACCTGTAGAGGTCCTCATTTATCGCATTTTATACGCATGTGATTGAGACTACAGCCTTAATGTGGAATATTATTATTAATAGTAACTTGTTTAGTAAGAACTACTACATTATAAAAGATAATATAAATTTGAAATAAATTTTCATCTGAACATTAACCAACTTATTTCCTAGATGTTGTTTATAATAATTTTATTGGAAATTGAATAAGTAAGATCTTGAAGCAATGAAATATTACAGATAAAAAACAACATTTATTTATTAATACAAAGTGTATAAACTAATGTTTTAAAACAGGGTATAATAAGGTTTTATAGTATATTTGTATTAATTAGTTTAAACGTGTAGTGATTTGAGACAAGAGACTTAGTACTGATAACTATGAAAACTCATATATATATATATGTGTATGTATATATATCTATATTAACTAAATTTTGTAGAAAAGGGATATTAAATGAGAACTTTTAACTTATTACAATTAAAATAATATAATAGATATAGACAATATAAATAAATTTTATAAATAAACATTATAAAATTTTAAGTAAGACTGGACAATCTATAAGTTCTTGTCTTCATACTTATAAATATCCAATATTAATAGAATACAATTATCGAGATGATGTTGTTAATGTTTTCCATTAATAAATAAGGGATGTAGTTTTATATGAAGAGTCTTTTTGATAATAATAATAATAATCTATTTGTATAGTTATGATGCACATATATTTGCAGTATGTGAAGAATATGATTAAATCTTTAGTTTCAAAAATATCTGTGTGATCTAGTTATCCTAATTCCTTTTGAAGCCACTCATGCTTTATCTCCATGATGTCTGATAGCCTTAAAAACAATATGCATGCAAGGCTATTGCTTAGTCTACAATCGATCCAGTTGATAAAGCATAAAAATAATTCAAAAAACATATCAAGATATAATAACTGAAAAATAAAAATGAAAAAAAAACATTGATGCCTCTTTATAAATAAAACTTTCATTTTTCAAAGTGTTAACATTAGTTATTACATTTAATTATTAATATTGTATGACAACATTCTAACATAGATATACTGGCTCTATTGGTGATTAAAGAGACAACCATTAAATATTTTTGTGAAATGAGAACAAATTTATTAATGTCAGTTCTAAAAGTGATTCATTTGGTATTGGTTGCTGCCATTTTTATTAGTTTGTCTGAAGACAGATGCCATTTCCCTTTTAAATAACTATACCATAACTTTTTTTCAAACATAAAATTTCATATAGATATATACATTCTTTCCTGACAAGAAATAGTACAAGTTTGTTAGTAGTTTATGTTGTTTTGCAGTAAATAAATATTTACTTCAGAGAAATTTTATATTTATTTTGAATAATGTGATCATTGTTACTATAGTTACCTTTCTAATTTGCTCTGTTACTTTTGAACAATTGGAAGCATCATTATAGCTACTCATGAGGCTACCTGTTGCGATAGAGATAGAAGTACTATTTTAACTCTGAAGGGAACCTTTAAGATTTGTTATATAAATAGTTGCATATATTACAACACATATTTGTATGTGATATGTTGAACGATTCTTATTATCTATCTGAAATGTTGAATGTATAAACAAAATTTAAAGGCCCTTTAAACTTCCATTACAAACTAGTAATAATACAATAATAAATAACACAGGTTAGTAATTATACAATGTTTCAAGTAGCATTATTCTTCAGGCAAAACTCTCCATACAATAAAGCCACTCCTAAAGCTAACCAGAGTAATCAATGGATGTCATAAGGCTTGTGCATAAAATTCCTATCTAGTGCCTACTCATCCACCATCCCCAGACTAGTTTCTGCCATGTAGGTTTTTGTCAGTGAAGATGCTTGGATCTGAGAGTACTGCACATAGATCTAAGGATCCAATGCAAACCTCCAGCAGCCATCTTTTATAGCTACTTACACAAAATTATGGGAATGAAATTGAAAACAAAATAATATTTCTTCAATCTAAGCTCAATAGCTTATATAGTTATATGGATCTGAACTCAGTTCATCTTCCCACCTTCAGTAGCACTACTGTATGGAGAATTTTGCCTGTTTAATAACAGTTATCTTAAATCAATAGCTTATATAGTCATATGGGTCTGAACTCAGTTCAGCTTACCACAGATAGCACTACTGTATGGAGAATTTTGCCTGTTTAATAACAGTTATGTGTTAGCATAAGAGATGGTAAAAATGAGTTAGTAATATTCTCCATTCTTCTATTGGTGTTGCTGTCCTGACCAGTGACAGTAACTACTGTAGGAGTTGAACTTGCAGCTTTAGATTTTAGGATATTAAATTTAAGACAAACTCACTAACCAACTAAACCTATTCTGTTAAAAAAGGCAACAGATAGTAGAGAAATTTCATAAATTTATATATGAGAGATGGATCCCAAATCTTCCTGAGTCCTTCAATTTTTTTCTAGAAAAGATTAATTAGCAGTAACCATACATTTGTGCATTACCCCACAGGCATGGAAGTCTCAAATTAACCTAGCATTCAATGCTTGGAAGCATCTAATTATCTTTCTCTTAGAAAAATTCAAAAAAATTGAACGATCCAGGAGAATTTAAACCAACTCTCATATATAAAATATATGAAAATTATACTAATCTGTTGCTTTTTGCCAGAATAGATCAGTTGGATAGAGCATTTACCTTTAATTCTGATATTTGAGAATCTAAAGGTGTGAGTTTGACTCTTATACTAACACTGTCACTGGTCAGGCCAGAAACACCTGAAAAAATATGAACAATACTACTACTAAGCATCACATGATCACATTTCCTATACCAGCACATTGTTGATAAACAGAGCAAAACCTCTCCACTTACAGTATTGCCACATGTGCTAAACAGAGTAATCAATGGATGCCAGAAGGCTTGTGCATAAAATCCCTATCTAATGCCTACTCATCCAATATCCCCAGACTAGTTTCTGGCTTGTGGCCTTAGTCAATGAGGAGCTTTGGATCTGAGAGCACTGCATCTAGATCTTAGGATCTAATGCAACCCTCTAGCAACCACCTTTTATCTCCATTTAACTACAGATCTCTTCCGATCTAATTAAAAACACAATAATATTTTCAATCTAAGCTCAATAGCTTATATAGTCATATGGGTCTGAACTCAGTTCAGCACCCATACATTTTAATGTCTTTGGCTCTTTAACAACCATAGCCACCACTATCCTATTAGGTATGATTGGTGTTAAACCATTAAGCATCACCACGATCACATTTCCTATACCAGCACATTGTTGATAAACAGAGCAAAACTCTCCATAGCAGAGTATAAATGCCACCTGTGCTAAACAGAGTAATCAATGGATGCCAGTAGGCTAGTGCTAAAATCTTTATCTTAGCTCTACCTCATCCAATATCCTCAGACTAGTTTCTGAGCTTGTGGCCTTCGTCAGTGGGAGACTTTGGATCTGAGAGCACTGTCTAGATCTTAGGATCTAATGCAGCTATCTAGCAACCACCCTTCACCTCTCACCTCCCAACTACAAAATTAGGAGAATGAAATTTAAAACACAAAAAATATTTTCAATCAGCTCAATAGACTTAAAGTCATATGGGTCTGAACTCAGTTCAGTACCCATACATTTTGGTGTCTTGGGCTCTTTTACCAACCATAGCCACCACTATCCTATTAGGCAGGATTGCTTCTCACTGACGAAGGCCACAAGCCAGAAACTAGTCTGGGGATATTGGACGAGTAGGCATTAGATAGGGATTTTATGCACAAGCCTTCTGGCATCCATTGATTACTCTGTTTAGCACAGGTGGCAATACTGTATGGAGAGTTTTGCTCTGTTTATCAACAACTAATGTGCTAGTATAGGAAATGTGATCATGTGATGCTTAATGGTTTAACACCAATCCTGCCTAATAGGATAGTGGTGGCTATGGTTGTAAAAGAGCCAAAGACACCAAAATGTATGGGTGCTGAACTGAGTTCAGACCCATATGACTATATAAGCTATTGAGCTTAGATTGAAAATATTTTTTGTGTTTTCAATTTCATTCTCATAGTTTTGTAGTTAAGTGGAGATAAAAGGTGGTTGCTAGAGGGTTGCATTAGATCCTAAGATCTAGATGCAGTGCTCTCAGATCCAAAGCTCCTCACTGACGAAGGCCACAAGCCAGAAACTAGTCTGGGGATATTGGATGAGTAGGCATTAGATAGGGATTTTATGCACAAGCCTTCTGGCATCCATTGATTACTCTGTTCAGCACAGGTGGCAATACTGTATGGAGAGTTTTGCTCTGTTTAACAATACTACTACTTCAAACAGTGTGTAATTACTAACCTGTATTGTCTATTTGTGTGTTATTATATACAAGTTGTTTATTATTTGAAAAGTTTAAATGAAGTTTAATATTATCTATACATTCAATATTTACTAATAGATGATGGAAATAGTTGGACATTATTATCACATGTAATATACCATCATCACAAGTCTTCAGGCAAATATGTATTTATATATTTGCTTTAACTCATAAATATTTAAACATATTTTTAGGAGTCTGTGTTTATTGTAATCACATATTAACACAACGCATTTATAAATATTAGAATCTATTTAAAACTTATATAATTAATTGAAACATAAGTGGAGTATAAAATATAATGGTCTTTTTAATTGCCTTAATTATTTTTTTAAAACATATATAATTTTGAAAGTAAAAAGAAGTAAATATTTAACTGTATATTATTTGAATAATTATTTGCAAAACTATTAAAATTTTAATTATTTTATTTTAAATTACATTATTTGAATTTTGATAGTTCATGTAACGACTTTCTTATCAAGGGTGTGGTTGTATTTAAAAAAAATATATATTAATAAATTTATAATGAAGTGTCTTCGAAATGTGTGAAAAAATGTTTAATGAGTTTGTTAAAAAAACGTAAATTTTGTTACTATCATAAGGTAAACATATTTTTAAATATATAATTGTGTTTTTATATTGGACTATTTCCATCATCTAATATATGTATTGAATGTCTTTAGAAAAATGTAACTTTATTTAAATGCATTCAACTGTTAGTAATAGCACATCAAACAGGTCAGTATATGCATGTTTCGAGAGATATTACTCTCCCCTCTTCTTCAGGTATTGCTGGCCTGGCCAGTGACAGTATTACCATGGGATTCGTACCTGGATCCTTAGATTCTTGAGTATTGAATTTTAAGGTAACGCTCTAACTAACTGAGCTATCCTAATACACATATTAGATGATGGAAATAGTCCAAATATAAAAAAACAGCAACTAGAACACCATCATCACAAGCCTTCAGGAAAATACTATTATATTTATAGTTTTGTAAAAGTTTTGTGTAAAATAAGTAATTACTATCTAATTCTTAATAAAATACATATAGAGTGTAAATTATGTAAAATGATAATCAATAAAATATAGGCGACAAAAATATATATTTATTTATGACTATTAAAAAAGTCTTGGATATATATAATTTAGAATCAAAAATATAAAAGAAATATATATTTGTAAAAATATAACAAAAGTTTTTTCAAAATCCAATATTTTTAAATAAAAGCAAAAAGTTTCACAAAAATAAGATTTTAAGTCAAATCTTAAATAAAACTGGAAAACAGTTATGTCAGTTGTCTAAAGAGATGATAAAAAAGATTCATTCAAATTTAAAAAAAGTCTTTATTCATTGTTTAAGAAATTCTTAATCACAACTTGTTTTCTATCTAAACTGAATCTCTAACAAATATTTGTAAACAGCTGTCACAATGATAAAAAGAAAACTGTATTAACATACACACATAAATATTCTATCTATGAATAAATAATGCATAATTCCAGGATTGGTGCTATATATAATGCGATGAGGCACCTGTCTCAGGCTTCAAATTGAAATTGGCACTAAAATGAGGCATTATTTTGAATATTTATATATAGATTTAACAAAAAAATGTTTATTTGCATTTAATAAATTTTATCCTTATTAGACTAATTGATTTGTTCAGTAGACCATTTTAAATAAGTCTTTTCAATAATTTTTAAATTCTTTTTAAAGTTTACTTCAGATCAAAAAGTCATTTTAATATTTATGTAATAAAGGTCTCAGACTAAAATGTCAGAGTTAAGATATAAGTTCAATTCATATCTGATTAAATTTAAAAAATAAATAAAAATTATTTCCACAAACTATCTAGTGAATAAACGATAATAGAAAACCACTCAAATTTTAACCATAAAGAAACTGAAAAGCTTGATGGGTATCTACCCTCTTCTTGACTTTCATGTCACCGCACAATATGAGAATGAGCAAGCTTAGCATATATTGTTTTTTCTACTGTTTTATATGATAAGCTATTAGGGAAACCTTTTAATGATCTAACTAATATTTTACTTATATATTACAAGAGATTTGAACACAGCCTTTCGAGCTCCTTTTCAGCTATCTAATCTATCTCATACAACCAATACACATAAACACACACATGCTTAAAAAGAAATTATCTTCAATATATGAACAAGCACTCATCAATGGGTCCAGATCATTATTCCCCCCCCATATATATATATATATATATATGACGGATGTGTGTGGTCACATGTATTGAATGTATGAGATAGACTGAATAGCTGAAATGAGTTTGAAAGTCTGTGTTCAACTACCTTATATAATTACATAACTCCAAGTATATAAATTATACTTATATTCAATCAAACATTATATATATATATATATGTGTGTAATAAATAAAGTTTGATATCTGTATTCGTTTCACAATATATGTAATACACAAATCAATATATATATCAAAATACAGTACAATTTATATAAATTATATTCTTTTAGAAGTACTTTCGACAATACACTTTGTAGTCTTTATCAACTATATAACATTGAATAATCAAAACGAGACAACCCTTAACAATACCCATAGTTCAATTCAGATTTCCCACAATTCTGTTATCTTAACATTTGATGACTGGCGATTCATTAACATTTGACGATTTCTTGAAATCAACATAGCCTCTTTTATTTTACGTTTATTATGATAACGTTCAATTTGAATAATTTTCATATTTTTATAATCAAATTTAAATCCATATTGACAAGATTTATTATGATCAAATATAACAGATGATGAAGGTTTATTTACATCTGTTCCATATTGATTCTCTTTTTGAATTCTATTATATAAAAGCATATGTTCTTTTATTCTCTTCTCCAATGTACACTTAGATTCACCAATGTATTGTACGCCGAATCCACATATCAATCTATATATAATAGAATTTTGATTAAACTTTGAATTTTGAATTTTAGAATTATTAAGCAATCTATTTATGTTATTTGTAGAGAAAAAGCAATATGACACAAACCATTATAAATTTTCCTAATAAACTTGACCTGCTCATCTGATATAAATGGCATTGAAATCCATTTCATTTTGATATTTTTATTTTTAATTTTATTATAGTGTTGATTTCTTTTAAATCCTTTAATAAATATTAGCAATTGCATTTTTATAATAACCAATTTTCAACAAGTCATTAAAATAATGTACATTTTAAATTTTATCACTAGAATATTTGCATAATTTTCATTTCGAAATAAGAATGATTTCAATCCAGACAGCTTATGACACATAGGTACATGTGATTCATATGGAATAAAACCTCTAGCTTCAATTGGTTTAATTAACATAAGATAATCCAAACTGTAATCATTAAGAGTAACATGAATATCCAAGAATTTTATGGAATTGTATTTCTCTTTAGTTATAACCCATTTTATATCCTTAATCTCATTTAATTCATTAAATAAATTGACTATTAATTCTTGTTTTCCACAAATAAAAACATCATCCACATATCTATGATATACTTTAATTTCTTGATATTTCAATTGTTTTAAAATTTTACTTTCATATGTTGATATGTTATATCAACATATGAAAGTAAAATTTTAAAACAATTGAAATATCAAGAAATTAAAGTATATCATAGATATGTGGATGATGTTTTTATTTGTGGAAAACAAGAATTAATAGTCAATTTATTTAATGAATTAAATGAGATTAAGGATATAAAATGGGTTATAACTAAAGAGAAATACAATTCCATAAAATTCTTGGATATTCATGTTACTCTTAATGATTACAGTTTGGATTATCTTATGTTAATTAAACCAATTGAAGCTAGAGGTTTTATTCCATATGAATCACATGTACCTATGTGTCATAAGCTGTCTGGATTGAAATCATTCTTATTTCGAAATGAAAAATTATGCAAATATTCTAGTGATAAAATTAAAAATGTACATTTAATTTGTTAATGACTTGTTGAAAATTGGTTATTATAAAAATGCAATTGCTAATATTATTAAAGGATTTAAAAGAAATCAACACTATAATAAAATTAAAAATAAAAATATCAAAATGAAATGGATTTCAATGCCATTTATATCAGATGAGCAGGTCAAGTTTATTAGGAAAATTTATAATGGTTTGTGTCATATTGCTTTTTTCTCTACAAATAACATAAATAGATTGCTTAATAATTCTAAAATTCAAAATTCAAAGTTTAATCAAAATTCTATTATATATAGATTGATATGTGGATGCGGCGTACAATACATTGGTAAATCTAAGTGTACATTTGAGAAGAGAATAAAAGAACATATGCTTTTATATAATAGAATTCAAAAAGAGAATCAATATGGAACAGATGTAAATAAACCTTCATCAGCTGTTATATTTGATCATAATAAATCTTGTCAATATGGATTTAAATTTGATTATAAAAATATGACAATTATTCAAATTGAACGTTGTCATAATAAACGTAAAATAAAAGAGGCTATGTTGATTTCAAGAAATCGTCAAATGTTAATGAATCGCCAGTCATCAAATGTTAAGATAACAGAATTGTGGGAAATCTGAATTGAACTATGGGTATTGTTAAGGGTTGTCTCGTTTTGATTATTCAACGTTATATAGTTGATAAAGACTACAAAGTGTATAGTCGAAAGTACTTCTAAAAAAATATAATTTATATAAATTGTACTGTATTTTGATATATATATTGATTTGTGTATTTTATATATATATATATATATATATATAAACAAAAAAATAAAGACTTATAAATCCAATAAATAATATAATATTTCAATCAGAGGACTGGTTTTCATCAGAAAGAAAAAAAAATACACAGTAAAATCGCCATTTTACTGTGTATTTTTTTTTTTCTTTCTGATGAAAACCAGTCCTCTGGTTGGAATATTATATTATTTATTGGATTTATAAGTCTTTATTTTTTTGTTTTTATATGTATTTCCTTTGGTTAGTTTGTTATATATTAATATTTTGATATATATATATATATATATATATATATATATATATATATATATATATAGTATTAAACATTACCCACAAAGCCATTCACTTCCCATCCACGCTTAATATTAAAAGAACTTTTAAATAAATTAATTGCTTCAGAATAATAAATTTTCAATAATAAAGATTCTTTTAACCTTTTAACCGCTAATTTTATCATTGGTTGTATCAGATAAAAATCAAATCTTTTAATTGGCCAACTCACAAACTGAAGACAAAGCCTATTGTTAAAACATATTCGCCTATAATATTAAATTCAACTCAGATACATTTATAAAAAGTATATAATTAATTTTTCAGGTTGTGAAGACAACGAAAGTTCTTTCAAAAATAAATTGCTATTTATTTATTCTAAGATATTCAATATCGACAACATAAAAGTTATAATGTAAACAAAAAGATCGACTTTTACGTTATAGAAAAGTAAATATTTCTTTTTACTACATCTTCAATATATTTACTTAAATCTTCAATATTTTTCGAAAATAATTTTGTTGTTTTATTATTCTCTCTGAAAATAATTTTAATTTCTCAAAATATTCTTTTATAATAATTAAATCGTATTCGAAATGAAAATCTCAGCGTTTTTCTTTATTTTCTTTGATCAGGCAGTTTCTTTGTTCTTTCCAGCCAATCAGAATGTCTTTTTCGGCTGAGAGCATGCTAAGAACCAATCACAAATAATGTTCCTTCTTTGTTTAGGTTTAAATGTGTTTTTTTTTCTATTTTTTACTTCTAAAATAAATCAGAAGATGTCACCATCGTACAGAACTTTTAAAAACGAATTCAATACGTATTTAATGAATATTTTCGTATAAAAACTGGCTGAGTTAGAGTGATTTCAGATGTCGACGAGGAGCCTCGTAAAAAACAGTCTTTTGGTTAATTCTTCTTTTGATTTCATTTCTCTCAAAGAAGACAACCTTAGCATCATCAAAATCAATAGTGTGGCCTGCATCTTTTTCATGGACATACAAAGCAGAACTAAGATATCTATTTTTAATTCTACTTTTATGAACCTTTATTCTTTCATTTAAACTCAAACTACTCTGACCAGTAAACCTTTTTACAAAATAAACAAGAAATAAATTATACCACACCAGGAATAGTCTTTATATCAAAAATCTCTTTTATATTATTTAATAAATTATTCAATGTAACACCCCTTTTCCAAGCAATTTTCTTATTTCCAAACAATTTACTATTTTTACATATATATATAATACATATTTTGCGGGTTCATCCATGTTAAAAACTTTTAATATTATGATACTGATGTTTCGACTTGGTCACACAAGCCATCCACAGAGTTATAAAAGGTGAAAGACAGTTGTAGAGGCGCTACAATCACTGATTTGAATAAAATGCTAAAATTCCACCCATAGCAAAAAATGTTAAATTTAGAAATGTTTTTTAAAAAAATCTTTCCAAATAGGAGGAAGTTTGCATGTATCATCTCGCTTATTGTACAAGCTGGCTTTTTAAGTATCTCAATGGCTTCTCTAATTTTGCATTGGTAGAGATTATCACATCTGGATATGATCCTGGTACTAGAAAAAACAATATGCATCCTCATATTAAATTTACAATGGAGACAGAGTCTGATGGAAAACTCCCTTTTCTTGATGTTCTAGTCACCAGAACACCAAATAGTTTATCTTTTTCTATTTACAGAAAGAATACACTCACAGACAGATATTTGCATTTCCATTCTCATCATCACACAACTCAGATAGTTTCTGTAGCCAAAACTGTTTTAAATAGAGCAATTAACCTTTCAGATGAGACACATCTGAAAAAAGAAATAAATCATATTAATAGTGTTTTATTAGCAAATAGTTATAATTACAAATTTATAAAAAAGCCTTATTTCAAGCCCAAAATAGACAAAATAGGAAACAAAAAGATGATAAATCAGCTATTAGGATTTGTGTTCCATATGTAAAAGGAACTACAGACAGTATCGGACATAGCTATAATATAGATACAGCATTTTCTGCTCATCAAAAGATCAGTAATATAATAACCAAGCCTAAGGATTCAATCCCTCTTGAATCTCATGGTGTCTATCAAATCTCATGTAAAAATTGTAAAGCTTCTTACATAGGTATGAGTAATCATCGCATCAGTGTTAGGAGAGATGAGCATGCTAATGCAGTTAAACAACACTCATCATCATCAGCATTCTCACTCCATACTATAGATTCAGGTCATAAATTGATTTTTCTAGTACCAGGATCATATCCAGATGTGATAATCTCTACCAATGCAAAATTAGAGAAGCCATTGAGATACTTAAAAGGCCAGATTGTATCAATAAGCGAGATGATACATGCATAACTTCCTCATATTTGGAAATATTTTTTTAAAAAACATTCCTAAATTTAACATTTTTTGCTATTGGTGAAATTTTAACATTTTATTCAAATCAGTGATTGTAGCGCCTCTACAACCATCTTTCTACCTTTTATAACTCTGTGGATGGCTTGTGTGACCAAGTCGAAACATCAGTATCATAATATTAAAAAGTTTTTAACATGGATGAACCCGCAAAATATGTATTTTATATATTTAACCTGTGCAAATCTTCATTTTAACATATATATATATATATATATATATATATATATATATATATATATATATATATATATATATATATATATATATATATATATATATATATATATATAAACATTAAACACTATTATTTGTGATATAAAACAATAAAGATTGTGAAATTGACAAAGTTCCACACTCTCGGGCTTAAGTATTAAAAGCAATATCTTTAGATATAAATTGGCCCAATGGAAAAGTGTTTAATTTTCCATAATGATATAATCATGCACTAGGGTGAGGGTGTTATTATATATTATATCAGCATTTACAAATGATTGTTTTATATATACATGAAAGCAGTCAAAACTTAAATAATACCAATATTATTAACAATCAATAATCTCAATCTGTTATTAAGGCAATCTTCTGCTATAAATGTGAATACCCACTTTTATTTATGGTATAATATGTTTATATAGACACTAAAGATTGCACCTTGACTAAAGAGAGTGAGATTATTAATTCAAAGAAGTTTAAATAAATCTCATTAAACAGACAGATATAACCTATTTTGAAAGCAGACTAATTTCCATTGAAACCATGTATTATCTAGATAATACAGCTAATATCTGTAAATGCGTTAGAAACAAATTATTTTGTGATATATTTGTTTATCATGATTAAATCATTAGTTAAACAAAGAGCTATTATGTCCTCTTTGACTTTGTGGATTTACACAATGGAAATAAATGGAAAAGCTATATGTGTCAAGGGTATATTGTGTTCAAAATACTGTATGTCTAATCCTATGTTGCAGTTAATATGCTGACTTAATAATTACATGGTCAAAGCTTATTTACCTATCTAATAATATTAAACGGCTTTATTTCCACAGGCATCTTAACATTAAAAATGTTGGCTGATTTAGTAAATATGGCAGCTAATAACACACACAAATAGATACATAAATGTTACATTTTAAACTTTCAAGGTTACAATGTGGTATCAGAGCAGCATTAATATTAAATCAAGTAAATAAATGCCTAAAATGAATTTATTAATAAAATAATATATTATTAGTAATACTAATACATAATAAAATAAATACAAACTGATTATTTATAAACTAATTTGCAAATATGCAAAGTCTGTTGGTCAGAACTTGTATACAAGTGTAACTAATAAGATTATCTTTACTTCAGAGATACTCTTTCCTCTATTTATTTTTTATAAATAGAGATTTATTTTTAAATACATAAATTAGAAAAAATAACAAAATCATCAATGGAAAATGCAATCTTCCAAATATATTTTATACCAAAACTAAAAGAAATTGTTCAGCAAATATAAATAATAACATAAATATTAAGCGTACAGTATTATATTAATAGTGTATAAATAAAAAATAATATTAATATAAGATATAATATTAAATTATACACACTTTCTTATTTCATCCATCCATCTCACATGTGGTCTCTTTCTGGGTGACGGGGAGAAGAGAAGCTAAAGATCCGAGAAGATAGATTGAACTTGGAGAAACCTTCATCCTGCAATGGATTGATAATGGTTGATGATGATGATTAAATTATGACATATGATACTCTTTTCTTATATACATTTTGAATGCATAAAAACATTTTTATATTTAACAGCATTTTAATTTTAGATTTATTCTTCTTATACAGATTGTTCTTTGAAGTAAAACTCTGCAAGAAGCATTAAGATTGACTTTATGGAATCCTTTATTAGTTTGTAATTCAAAAAATGATAATCTTCATATACCACTCATTATAGCTTTCAGTTAATTTTCAAATATAAAAATAAATTTATGTAGACCTTTGTCATTTCTATAGATTTTAAGCAAAAAGGTAATTTTAGCTACCTTTTATCACAAGAGTCTTGCTTATTGCAGTTTCATTCATGCCTGAAATAATTGATTCTTGACAATAATTAATGGTTACGGTCTGATGCTAAGCTAAGCCAAGAGCAAAAAAGAAATTAACTTAGTAGGACATTCTTTTGTCAACAGTGACAATGAATAGATAAGATAAGCATATAGATGATAAAAGTTATTTATTGCACATAATTTCCTTTAATTTTCAGGGAGTGGATTCTGATATCAAGTTTAACTAATAAATGCTTCTTTAAAATAACAAATAGAAGTAAAATAAAATAACCTGTTATCTATTTATGCAAAATATATATTTGTTAATAAGTTTCACAATATAATTAGCTTATAAATTTGAAGATAAACTTATTTAAAAATCCAATAATCACCAGAATTAGCTTATGTACCAATAATCATAATTAGTCACATAGTGCAATTAGATGTCATTTACTGAACAAAAGAAAGAAGACAATTTTTATTATCAAATAATTATCATATTTCAAATAAATGAAAATGATTAACTTTTTTTTTTAAATTCAAAAGAAAGTCAAGTCATATAAATGACAAATTTGATAGAATATTTTAATATAGTTTAGTAAATGTGAATTATTTATTTATTACTCTATAATATAAAATATTTTATTTCATTTTTGAAATCAACATGGTATAAATAATGATATGACCAAACTGTTTGAATTTTCCCTCCTCTTGAGAGAAGATTGTCCAGCTTATTCTTAGCTTTATCATTTTTTTCTCTTTTATTTTTAATTAATTTTTAATGTTGAAATGATTATTCAGTAAAATCTCTTCTGTTTATATATGGCTACATTTCTTTCTTTTTTTTTTCATATGTCATCGCATCGGCCAGGAGGCGAACCCGCAACAACCGTCTGCAACCAATTGCTTCCTTGCAAGGCGGCTGCGCTGACTTCTCAGCTAACAATGCTTGACTATGGCCATATTTCTTTTAGTAATGTTTTACATATCAGTGTTAATTAATTTAATATTCTATTTTATAAATGTTTTGACACATGTTGATTTAAAACAGTATTAACTCTAACATTTGCTCTATTTTATTTATTCATTTACAAAAATTAGAATTAAATTTATTTTTAAAATTATAGATATACTATTATAAAAATTATCACTTTTATCACAAACATATTTTGATTGTTTCAAGCCTTGTCTTGATCAATAATTAGGGTCATTTATTATCATATTTAATATATTATCCACCAAAACTGTACTTTGGGTAAATTTTCATTAGTTCCTAGAAATAAATACTACCATCTTAAAACTTTTTTCATTAGTTATATCCAATTTTCTACTTTAGAAATATATATATTCATCAAGTTTTTAACATCTCTTGTGGTGCTGATTTAGTATGCGCTCACGGCCGCCATTTTGAATTACAAGAACCACCCAAACCATGCTGAAACATCCAACCGATAAATGACATCGCTCAAAATGGCCATTTTCGTAGGGAAAAAAAAAACAAAAATCGGAATTTTCATATTAGTCAATCACGTGATTAAAATGGTAAAACATAAAAATCTTAATTTACATTAAAAAATCACGTGATTAAAATATTAAAACACAAAAATAGCAATATTAATAAATAAAAAAAATCATGTGATTAAAATATTAAAACACAAAAATAGCAATTTTAATAAATAAAAAAAATCACGTGATTAAAATATTAAAACACAAAATCGTATATGCCAAAAGATTATAACTTATAAAATCTGAATGCTAAAAATGGTAAAAAATAATGATGAAAAGATTTTAAAGTCAAAAAACTACGGAGAGACTTTCTTTTCAAAATTTTTTATTGATATACAATATATAACTTCACAAATAAATATAAATAGCCGACGTTTCGTCCATTTTTTAAAATAATGATATGGACTTTATCAAGGTTCTATAAAACAGAGAAAAAATATACAATAAATAAGAAAACAAGAAAATAAAATAAAATAAAACAAATAAAAACAAATAAAAATAATAATAATAACAAAATAAAATACCTATAAACCAAAAATGGAAAAATTGTATATCACAACATTTCCTTATATAGTGAGAAATTTTTTTATACCAAAAAGAAAAAAATATCTATACAAAAACAGTCAATTTTTTTTTGCACAAATATATAAGCTATTTTAACATCTTATCTAAAACAGGATTTAAATGTTCTATATAAATACTCTCTTTGTTAAATCTTTCAAAGTAATTACCAATACATTCCAAAGGTCGGATTTCATAGTCTTTATGTCCTGTTTCCAATTTATGACAAAAGATAGCAGATTTCTTATCAATTATATGCTGATATAGTCTGGTTTTTAATTTATTCTTGCTTGTTCCAATATAGAATACATTGTTTTTGCAGTTCAAACATTTAATTAAATACACTGAATTCATAGCTTCAAGCATATTAAATTCTTTATGATTAATCAAAGATCTTAAAGTTCTCTTTTTTTTGTATACAGGTTTTATATTTATACAGTATTTTTTATTAATTTTATTTAACAATTCATTTAATTTCAAAAATACAAATTTAGATAACTTAAAACCAATATAAATATTATTATCTATAAAAATTTTATTTTTGTATTTACTGTTACCATTATGTTCTTTTACTGTTTCATTATTTATATTTTTATTCCTATAAACATTCATACAAATATTATTTTTAATTGTGCTCTTCCGATCTGTAGAAAACAAATAATTTACAATTCTATATGGATACTCATTTATTATACACTCCCTTTTTATATAATTTAATTCTTTATCCAAACTATATTCATTTGAACATAATTTAAATGCTCTCATTATTCTATTGTTTATGATATTAATTTTGCATTTAAAATCAATATCGGAATTCCAGTTTGTTAAAATTCCAGTATACATTTTTTTCTATAAACTTCAGTTTCTATTCTAATTCTATTATTTTTATAAAATTTATAAATCTTTACATCCATATATTCAATACTATTATTATTTTCTTTATCTAAAGTAAACCTAATATTATCTATTCTATTATTAATAAAATTCCAAAATTTAATTGATTTATTCAAATTACCATTAAATATCATGAAATAATCATCTACATAACGTACATAAAACATAGGTTTATGACAAACATTAAAAAAATTCTTTTCAAAATTGCACATATAAATATCTGCTAAAAATCCACTTAAACAATTTCCCATATTTAATCCTTTTATCTGTTTATAGTATTTGTCACCGAATTTAAAAAATAAATCCTTACAACATAACATAAGAATGTCATGCAACAAAGGAATATCCATTTTGATATTTTTTATTTTTATCTTCAATGTACATCTCCAAAAAACAATCAATTGCTTTTTCACAATTTATATTTATTGTACATATTAATTATGTCTAGTTTAATAAAGTAAATATTTTTAAATTCTTTTAAACCAAATAAAAACTTCTTAATTTTTTCAATAAACACAACAGAATTATAAACTTTGTTCTCAGCAAAACAATTAGTATATTTTTTAAATAAATTAATATAAACCCATTTTGAAATATTAACGTAATAAGTGTTAAAACAATCCACTATTGGTCTCATAGGTATATTAGGTTTATGTACTTTAGGCAAACCGGAAGAGCAGCACACATAACGTCCATTCTTTTTAATCTAAACATTTCGCTTTTTTAATTATTTCTTTATTTTCCATAATTGTAATAAATTTATTTATCTTTTTATTTAAAAAATTACTCATATCTTTTTTAACTTCAATATAGCAATCTTCTTTTAACATATTTATCATTTTTTTATTATAATCTTCTATATACATAATTACCACATTTGAAAATTTATCTCCTTTTAAAAAAATCGATATCATTATATTTATTTTTAAATCATCAATTGTTTTCCATTCATATCTATTATACATATCCTTGTTTATATTATTTTGAAAATCCCATTCTAATTTTTTAAATCCATACACCAAATCACTTTTTAATAATTCTTTATTATCTATTTTACCAAAATATCTTTATCAATATAATTATTAATCATTATCATTTTTGATTCCTAATTTCGATAATTTGTTTATTAATATTATATTCCCAAAAGGTTCATATTTTAACCCTTTGCCTAATAAATTTAGTTCATTTTTACTAAAAACTTTAATTTATTAAATTGACAACTGAGGAATCATTATCTAAAACTCATTATAAACACTACCAAATTTATCATTACAAACAATATTCTTTTTATTTTTTATAAAGGTTATTAAAATCATTATTATAAAATATTAAATTATTTATTTTTTTATTATGTCTATTAATTACTTCATTCTTTAGTCTTTTTACCTTTAATAAAAAAATCTTTTTTATAAAATTTTCTTCTTCAAATGATAATCAGTTTACACATTGAGTCCTAATATAGATTTAATATTATTTAAAATAATTATTAATATCTTACATATATAAACCTTTATAAACCTTTTTAAAATAAATCTTTCAGATATAATGAACATCACTTTGTTTAAACAACTTTTTTAATTTTACTAAAACATAAAAACTTTGGAACCACTTATAAAAAATACAATTTTTTAAAGATTTTTATATCCAGGTTTAATTTGTATGACCTTTTAAACTATATTTCATCCAATTATTAAGTGGCTTGATACAATCTCTAAAAACATATAAATCACTAATATTATTTCTCAAATAACCAATAAAACTTCTCATATGTCATATATTCAAATTTCAAATACATCTTTAAAAAATTTTTAAATATACAATTCTATAAAATCCGAAAAAATATATTAATAAAAAAAAATACATTAATAAATAATAAAAGTATAATAACAATAATCAAACCATATAACTGTAATAAACCTTCATAATAATCCATATAACAATATAAAAAATAAAGATTTTAAAGCAATAATTATATTTTCATTCACTTATAGAAATGGAATCGAGACCAAAAAAGAGCGGTAAAGATCTTGAATACGTTATCTACATCAATCTTTTTAAAAAAATCATAAATGCTATAAATCCAAGCATTGATAGCAAATCTCAAGCTATAAATCTGAGCATTGAATAGCAAATCTCAAAAAAAAATAAACGCTATAAACCTAAGCATTGTAATAGCAAATCTCAAAAATTAAAAATGCTATAAATCCAAGCATTGTAATAGCAAATCTCAAAAATCAAAAATGCTATAAATCCAAGCATTGATAGCAAATCTCAAAAAATTAAAAACGCTATAAATCTAAGCATTGTAATAGCAAATCTCAAAAAATCAAAAACACTATAAATCCAAGCATTGTAATAGTAAATCTCAAAAAATTAACGTATCTTACGGCCTTTAAAAATAAATCATAAATGCTATTTGCAAAAAGAAAGCTTATTCCTGTCTTCAACAGTATATACTAAATCAGTATTTTAAAAAACAATATTTAAAAACTATAATGCTATAAATCAGACATTGTAACGTAACATTAAACAGCCTATAATGCTACAATGGAAAAAAGTGCGGGGAAAAGAAAAAAAAGCAAAAGAAGAAGCTAATATTGAAAATTAAAAAAAATTACACAATCCTTTAAAATAAATCAAAAACGGTAATTTATAGAGTGATAATCAAACATTGTAATTGTAAATCTCAAAAAAATTAACTTATGTTAAGGCATTTTTTTAAAAAAAAATCGTAAATGATATTTACAAAAACCCTTTAAAATATAGCGATCACTAGAAAAATAATAAATGCTATTTTAAAAAGCTCAGTCCGGTCTAGCAACGCTATATACTAAATCAGTATTATAATTTAAAAAAAACAATATTTAAAAACTATAATGCTATAAATCAAACATTGGGTTGTAATGTCACATTAAATAGCCAAAGGTTATACTATGGAAAAAAAAGTGCGGGAAAAGAAGAGGAGGTGAACATTGAAAATTAAAAAATACTTTAAGATAAACCAAAAATGCTAATGTATATAGTGATGAAAATCAAATATTGCAATCGTAAATCTCAAAAAATTAACGTGTGTTAAGGCATTTTTTTAAAAAAGTCGTAAAACCTAAATATATATACATAGTGATAATTAGAAAAAATGATAAATGCTTCTATCAAGATTACTCCGGTCTTTCAACAGTATATACTAAATCTCAAAAATCAGTATTATAATTTTAAAAATTAAATTGGTAAATGTGAAATGGCGGGAACACCCATCACTTTCAACAAATAAAAAACCTAATTAACTTATTTTTAAAAATATAATATTTTACATTTGGCTTTGGGATTATCCCTCTAACTAAGAGTTATAATAATGAATCACAAATCTGAATAATAGACAGTTAGCATTTATTTAAGTAATTTTTTACCAATATTTTAAGAATTTTAAAAAAATTACCAACATTCTCAATCGGATGGATGGTGTCGCTCAGGCTAAATTTGGTTTTAGGTTTATTACTGTAAAGAAGATGCCAGTAAAATTAATTTATTCAGGAAATATCGTAGCTTGATATGGTCTCTTTCAAATTTATTTTTAAAACTGTGTATTTAAGTCTCACACAAATAACAGCAGGTATGTATGACGTAAGATAATTTCCAAGAATTAGAGTTTGGGATGGGCCTTTCTCTTACTAAGATAAAAGTGTTAAGTTAAACTTTCCAATTTAAAAAAAAGCAACTGTAAACCAGCTAATGGACGTTTATGCCTCAAGCCTAACTAGTCATCAAATGCAAAAGAGGGCTAAAAATTTATAATAAATTAATGATTTAAAAATATAATCGCACTGTAACATATTATACGTCACAACTTGTACTCATATATATATATATGTATGTATTACTTTTAAGATTTTAGTTTTAACACTTTAAAGACACAAGTAAAATTATTTGGTAATTTATTATAAAAAAATATAAAAATAAATTAATGATTTAAAAATATAATCGCACTGTAACATATTACAAGTCACAACTTGTACTCATATATATTTATTCCGAAAATATTGCAAAAACAAAAAAGAGACCTTTTCATTAATATTAAAAAAAAAAAAAAAAAGAAATATAAAGGGTGTGTGTTCATGTGATCATATGATTTGAAAATGGGTATATGAATGACTAATAAAATATATTCTTTATATTCACTTATTGTTGCTAATTCTGTCTATCATTCCGTTTCACTTTTTAAGTATCATAGTAGGTCTGTTTGTCAAATTCAAACCCATCCCAGGCCACGTGTATAATCCTATAATAATGAATTTTGATGTATAATAACGTATGTTTACGTGTATGTGCGCACATCTAATATATAAATAAATATATTTATATATTAGATATGTGCACATACACATACGTTATTATACATCAAAATACATTATTATAAGATTACATACGTAATGATGTTAGGCTTGAAGCATAAAAGTCCATTAGCTGGTTTACAGTTGTTGTTTTTTTAAATTTGAAAGTTTAACTTAACACTTTTATCTTAGTAAGACAAAGGCCCATCCTAAACTCTAATTCTTGGAAATTATCTTACGTCATACATACCTGCTGTTATTTGTGTGAGACTTAAATACACAGTTTTAAAAATAAATTTGAAAGAGACCATATCAAGCTACGATATTTCCTGAATAAATTAATTTTACTGGCATCTTCTTTACAGTAATAAACCTAAAACCAAATTTAGCCTGAGCGACACCATCCATCCGATTGAGAATGTTGGTAATTTTTTTAAAATTCTTAAAATATTGGTAAAAAATTACTTAAATAAATGCTAACTGTCTATTATTCAGATTTGTGATTCATTATTATAACTCTTAGTTAGAGGGATAATCCCAAAGCCAAATGTAAAATATTATATTTTTAAAAATAAGTTAATTAGGTTTTTTATTTGTTGAAAGTGATGGGTGTTCCCGCCATTTCACATTTACCAATTTAATTTTTTAAAATTATAATACTGATTTTTGAGATTTAGTATATACTGTTGAAAGACCGGAGTAATCTTGATAGAAGCATTTATCATTTTTTCTAATTATCACTATGTATATATATTTAGGTTTTACGACTTTTTTTAAAAATGCCTTAACACACGTTAATTTTTTGAGATTTACGATTGCAATATTTGATTTTCATCACTATATACATTAGCATTTTTGGTTTATCTTAAAGTATTTTTTAATTTTCAATGTTCACCTCCTCTTCTTTTCCCGCACTTTTTTTTTTCCATAGTATAACCTTTGGCTATTTAATGTGACATTACAACCCAATGTTTGATTTATAGCATTATAGTTTTTAAATATTGTTTTTTTAAAATTATAATACTGATTTAGTATATAGCGTTGCTAGACCGGACTGAGCTTTTAAAATAGCATTTATTATTTTTCTAGTGATCGCTATATTTTAAAGGGTTTTTTGTAAATATCATTTACGATTTTTTTTAAAAAATGCCTTAACATAAGTTAATTTTTTTGAGATTTACAATTACAATGTTTGATTATCACTCTATAAATTACCGTTTTTGATTTATTTTAAAGGATTGTGTAATTTTTTTTAATTTTCAATATTAGCTTCTTCTTTTGCTTTTTTTTCTTTTCCCGCACTTTTTTCCATTGTAGCATTATAGGCTGTTTAATGTTACGTTACAATGTCTGATTTATAGCATTATAGTTTTTAAATATTGTTTTTTAAAATACTGATTTAGTATATACTGTTGAAGACAGGAATAAGCTTTCTTTTTGCAAATAGCATTTATGATTTATTTTTAAAGGCCGTAAGATACGTTAATTTTTTGAGATTTACTATTACAATGCTTGGATTTATAGTGTTTTTGATTTTTTGAGATTTACTATTACAATGCTTAGATTTATAGTGTTTTTAATTTTTTGAGATTTGCTATCAATGCTTGGATTTATAGCATTTTTGATTTTTTGAGATTTGCTATTACAATGCTTGGATTTATAGCATTTTTAATTTTTTGAGATTTGCTATTACAATGCTTAGGTTTATAGCGTTTTTAATTTTTTGAGATTTGCTATTACAATGCTCAGATTTATAGCGTTTGAGATTTGCTATCAATGCTTGGATTTATAGCATTTATGATTTTTTTTAAAAAGATTGATGTAGATAACGTGTATTCAAGATCTTTACCGCCTTTTTGGTCTCGTGATTCCATTTCTATAAGTGAATGAAAATATAATTATTGCTTAAAATCTTTTCATCATTATTTTTTACCATTTTTAGCATTCAGATTTTATAAGTTATAATCTTTTGGCATATACGATTTTGTGTTTTAATATTTTAATCACGTGATTTTTTTTATTTATTAAAATTGCTATTTTTGTGTTTTAATATTTTAATCACGTGATTTTTTTATGAAAATTGTGATTTTTGTGTTTTAATATTTTAATCACGTGATTTTTTAATGTAAATTAAGATTTTTATGTTTTACCATTTTAATCACGTGATTGACTAATATGAAAATTCCGATTTTTGTTTTTTTTTTCCCTACGAAAATGGCCATTTTGAGCGATGTCATTTATCGGTTGGATGTTTCAGCATGGTTTGGGTGGTTCTTGTAATTCAAAATGGCGGCCGTGAGCGCATACTAAATCAGCACTTGTAGATATACTTGATTCTGCATTTTATATATTTAGTTCATTGACACTTTATTGATTTTGAGCTAAACTTTAGTTCTATTATATCCGATAAATATACTTGATAAACTCTTATCAGGCTTTATTCTATAATTTGCAGA
>JAQFVV010014872.1:0-25157 GCA_028023455.1 Epiperipatus broadwayi | reverse complement strand
TGAAATACACTTTAATTTCTCACTAGGCTTGCATATTAATCAATGTAAAAATCATGGACATTTAAGTAATGTTCTTCTTTGTATGACGTTATTTTATATTATTAATGTAACTAATTTTTAACTTTATATCTTTGCATAATAGATTCAATTTATATATTTGCAGACAACACATAATAGAATTAATAAATTTCTGGGAATGTTTGTTTCTCAAATGAATCCTAGTACAAAGTCCAATCAGAATAACATCATTACATTATTTTACAATGGGTCTCTTATGTTATTTAAGCACTTAAATACATCTTCATTTTATGGTCACCAACATGGAGATGGAATTGTTAGAAATACCAATATATATATATATATATTTCTTAAAAACAACTGCGGTTTTGAAAACAATACTAAATTACACTAGTGCTAGTCACAACCTCATTCTTATGGATAAAATATGTAGTTGTGCTATAAAATCATCACTTTATATTCAGTTCATTATATTTATATAATATATTGTAATTAAAACACATTCAATTACAGCTTGAATTAGTTATAATGCAAAGTTGCATAAAAAATTATTTAAGAAAAAACAGGTACAAATTGAATGGTGAATAATTCCATGTGTGTATATGTTTAAAATTAAAAAAAATCAGATATATTAATCTTTAACTGAGGTTTAAAGTTTATATCTGTGCTAGAGATAATCTCTAGTTTAAAAAATAATTAGAAATAATCATTATTGTATTTATCTGAGGTGGATGGTGTCAAAGTTGTGAGTGGAATGAGTTTGACCATGGTAAATGGTTTTCACCTATGCAAACATGAAGTTATATACTTCATAAAAATTTTAAGTAATTTGTGCCTCTTTGATCTATTTCCTAAATAATTTAAATGTAAGAGTATTCTAAATATGCTTTAAAAGTTTGAAATTAATAATATTGAATAAGTTACTAATCAAATTTAAAAAAAAAATCAATAATAATTTTCTCATTCTTTTTATTGCAAACTAATGTAAATGTAAGAAATCTTTTTTCTATTTATTTATTTATCAAACCAAGATATTATTTTAAAATATCTGTAAATTTCTTTCCATAACATGTTGAAAATAAAATGTTTTCCAAAAAATCTATTATTGTAAACCAAATATTTCAAATCTCATAATTAACGGAAGACAAATTGTACGAAAAATAATTTCAGTTTGTGATTTTTCTGTAGGAAATCATTCCTGTTTTTTTAAATAGCATTTGTCTGCAGATTTGAAACCATGCATAAATCAGCTTAATAATTTTTTTGTAAACTAAAACTAGTTTTAAATTCCCATGAAATACTTTCTAAAAAGTTTCTGTTGAATAACTTCGTTCATGTATTTTTGAGTTTTGATAAAAAATCTTGAATTCACACAAATTGCAATAGAAGAAATGTCTCCTGTATAAATTCATTTGTGGTTCATTAAAATATTTTAACTCCAGTATTCAATTTACAGATACATTATAAAGGTTTTTCACCTGTGTTCTTTCAAGTATTCTTAAAGTCATACTACAAAAAAGTTTTAGCTCCTCTATACCTTCTTTCTGTCATGATGAATTACTTTTATTTGCTCTCGTGCATTTAGAAACTACAATAATTTTCTCCTGTATGTGTACTTTCATGTATTCTTAAACAACTTTTCTGTGCAGTCTTATACTCACACAAAGAACATTGAAATGGTTTTTCTCCAGTAAGCATTTTTTCATAGGTTGTAAATTACTTTGGATTCAGCCTTATTTCAAACAAAGTGCATACAATGGTTTTTGTCCTGTATGTCTTCTTTGATATATAATTATATTTCCTTTCTGTGAAATCTTGAACTCACACAAAGCCAGTGGAAGTTTTTCTCCTGTATGTTTCCTTGCATGTGTAAGAAATGACTTACAACCAACCATTAGACTTATCCTAACTTTTCTTGCTGGTTGAATTCAAGCCAATTGATAGGAAAATAATTTATCCTACAAACATGTACATGAAACATACATATAAACTAATATTTTTGTTTATTTTGAAAAATTTTCTTTTTTTATATACACCTTGAAAATAGACAAATTCGTTATATACACATGAACCATATATATAAACAAATAAACTACTGTCAGTTTATTGGTAGAAATTAATTTATTCTTTTACTCACTTAATATCATTAACAACAAAAAAATATATAATTGACTGATAAGACAGATTGATATGTTCAAAGGTCAAAATATACGAGGTCAAAATAGTTGCTGGGTGAACTAGTTTGAATAAAATAGACTAAATAAAATGTTCTATAATTTTTTTTATTGATTAGTTTGTAACAATAGGTTTTAGCTAGCACAAGAAATCAATCTCACATTTTCCACTTGTCTGAGAAATAACACAACCATCAGCATCTAAAGTAAAGTCTTTTTTTACAGACAAAAACTGTTTGGTGTTTAAAAGCAGTAAGGATATGAAATTTAAATCTTAATGTTTATATTTTAAAATGAATATAAAATCTTTATAATTTGGATAGAAAGAAACTTATTTATAATTGTTAATAAAGAAAAAGATAAAAATAATAATATTAAAGTTTATCGGCTAAATGTTTTCGAGGATCCATACCACATATTCATAGCCTTCATAAAATGTATGCAAATATTCAAATAAGCTAGTATTATATAGTGCATTTCTTCAAGATTTTGAAGCAAGTGTCTTTCCTATTCATAGCATGGATGTTTCCATTAATGTAAAATCCCTCCTTTATTTCTCGTTTGTGATCATTTGATTCTGAGCACAATATTATAAGATTGGCAGCTTATTTGAATATTTGCATGTATTTTACTATACATTTTAGGAAAACTATGAATATGAAACATGGATCCTCGAAAACATTTAACCGATAAACTTTAATATTAATTTATATCTTCTTCATTATTAACAATTATAAATAAGTGTTTTTGTTACATAATAATGAGAAGTAAAACTATATTTATAGAAAAAACTGGAAAGTGAATATTCGCTGGTAAAGTGACAAACTTCAAAATATAATTAGCAAGAATGAACTAATGATTTAATTTATTCTACAACCTTGAATTCGCTGTTATGAAAATAAGAACCATGAAAATACTAGAAATTGTTTCTTTAAGCCATTTTCTTTTATATATTGAAGCAACAATATAGATAATAGTCATTGATAAAGTAATCAGTGCAATGTGATGAGGTAAAGCCACTACTGTGGGCATTCCAATGTCACCATTGAGGTCATTATAAAATTATCCATCAAAATGTCTATTTTACAAAACCGGTGTATATCAATCTTCAATGGATTTATGCTATATGTTCAGAAGAGATAATTGGTATGTTTTTGTTTTTAACCAAGTCCTCATCATTATCAATCATTATCAATCCACTGCAGGATGAAGATCTCACCAAGAATAATCCATCTTCTCCAATCTTTAGCTTCTCTTCTGCACATCATCCCTTTTTTATTTCATCCATCTCACATGTGGTCTCTTTCTGGGTCTTTTACAATGTCTTGGAATCCAGTTTAAAATTTCAATTGTCCATCTATTATCATCTCTTCTAACAATATGTCCAGGCCAACTCCACTTCAATCTTTTAATATCAATGAGGTCAGTAAAACCTGTTTGTTCTCTTACCCATACATTGCATTTTCAATCTCTTCTTGTTACTCCCAACAAACATCTCTCCATACTTCTTTGAGTGGTCTGAAGTCTCTGTAATGCTCTTATATTAAGTGTCCAAGTCTCAGATCCATAAGTAAGATCTGGTAAAACATTTGTTAAAAAACTTCCTTTTCAAACATATAGGCATATTTCCTTTTAGTATCAAGTTATTTCTACCAAAAGAACTCCAAGTTAATTTCCTCGATTGTTTCCATCTGTATTAATAATATGACTGAGGTATTTGTAACTGTTAACTTCTCCTAATTCATCATAATCAATCTTTATTTTCTATAATTTGAGCAAATCGATTAAACATTACTTTAGTCTTTTTAACATTTATCTTTAGTCCTACTTTCATCTGATAACTCCTGCAACATTTCCTGAAGCTGTGAAGCATTATTTGCAAAAACAACTACATCATCTGCAAAATCTAAATGACTTAAATAATCTCCATTTACTTTCACCTTTAGTTTCCCATTTTAATCCACAAAATACTTCTTGCAGCACTGCTGTAAAAATTTTGGAGATATGGAGTCACCTTGTCTTACACCTTTCTCAATGTTGACTTTCCCAGTATCAATATGTAATCTAATTGTTGCTGTTGCATTTTTATAAATATTGTTAAAAATATGACAATATCCTGGATCTATATATTGATGATCCAATGCTTTAATCACTGAAAAAATGTTTATAAAATCAAAAGCCTTTTCATAATTTACAAATCCAAAACATAATGGCAACTCATATTCATTTGTCCTTTTTATAACTTTTCTCAATACCTGGATATGATCTACTGTACTAAAACCACTTTTAAATCCAGATTGTTCTCTTGGTTTGTGGAAATCCAATGTTCTCTGTAGATGACTTGTAATTATCTTGGTAAAATTTTTATATAAAACCGATAAAAGGCTGATAGGTCTGTAATTTCTAATATCTTCTTTATCACCTTTTTTAAATATTAATATTACTGCAATATTCCAATCATCTGGTACATCTTTATCATTTAGACATTTGGTATATAACTTTGCTAAAATTGTTTCTATTTCTTCACCTGCTTTTTTTAATATATCAATTATAATTCCATCATTACCTGAAGCCTTTCCTTTCTTCATACATTTAATTGCATGTGTCACTTCTTCATTTAAAATTTCTGTTCAATTCGGAAGATGTAAGAGTTATAGAAGGTACTTGTTCTTTATTACTATATAATTCTTGATAAACATTTACCAATTTCATGATGTCATCTTTTTTTAGTAATAATTCCATCTTTTTTTATATTGCTGATATAAATTTCCTACCAATACCAAAATGTTGTTTAACATTCTTGAGACTTTTATTCTCTTTTACAGCTTTCTTTGCTAGTTCAGTTATACTTTCTTATATTACTTTCAACTCTTTTCTGCAATATTTTACAAAATTAGAGATATTCAATTATTTTTAATGCATCATTTTTGTATATCTTCATATTCCTTCTTTTCGTCATAAATTCTCTAGTCTAAATAAAAATTTTATTAGTCAATTGCTGCTTTCTTCTAACAGCTATCTTTGTTGCAGCTTTTCAAAGTGTATCAGTTATTTTTATATTAATTTCATTCAAATCTGAATCATGCTCAAAATCTACTAATACATGAAAGCGATTTGTAAGTTCTAATTGAAATTCATTAAAATGTTTGTGAAGATTAGGAATATCAACTGTAAATATTGTTTTTCTTAATAATTTTTGTCTCTCTAGTTTTACATTAACACGTATCTTACACCTTACTAATTGATGATCACTTCGTGTGTTAAATTTATTAAGAACATCCTGTTAGTCAAAATATAATCCAATTCTGCTGTACCTTCATTTGGATGCTTCCATGTCCATTTTCTTTTAACATTTTTCTCAAAAAAAAATTCATAATATAGTTTTTCTTTTTCTCCAAACTCCACAAGTCTATGTCCTCTCTCGTTTCTATTACCATAACCAAAATTACATACATCACTTTCATTTGTTTACCAATTTTAGCATTAAAATCTACCATAACAATTTTAAAAAGTTGTTTCTCTGATCAAAAGCCTTTTGTACATCCATATAAAAATCTTCTACTACTTCATCACTATGAGAACTTATTGGGGAATAAATCTGAATTATCTGCCTCCGGTATCTGCTATTAAGTTGTATAACTAATCTTGCCACTCTGTCCGATACACCACCAATCTCCACGATATTGTTCCACTTTTTATATATAATGAATCCTACTCCACTTGTATTTCCAATATTTGTGCCTTTATAATAGAGTATATGTTCACTTTTTAAATCAATTGTCTCTTCAGCTTTTCTTCTATTTTCACAAAGTCCAATAATGTCCCATTTAATATAAGTTCTTTTAATTCTTGCAATCTTCCTTCACTTGAAAGTCATCTGCAGTTGTGAGTACCTAAATAAAAAATTGTCATCAAATGGCAGCCTGGGTACGCAATCAGGGGATTCATAGCACCCTTTGCCTTCGGCCACCAACTGCTGCCTTGTTTTGTGACTTTACAGCCTTTTGGGAATAAGGGTCATGCTTTATTTTTGTCTGTCATAATTGTATATATTGTAATCTTCCCACTAATCTAACTAGTCAATTTACACATTTGGAACCATATCCTCCTCTGTAACCTTCATAGCGACAAGTAATCTAGAACATATGCCTAAAAATAAATGTTAAACTAAAGAGATAATTTCTTTATTGAATAAGTCACATGAAACTATAAACTTAAAAAAGATTACAAGGTGTATAATAACTTCTGGTATACTAGCTTCAAAATCCATGAACAAACAAAAGGTTATGAAAATAAACTAAATATTTATCAAACCAATACATAAATAATTAGATCGGTGGAATAAATATGGAATTAAAATATAAATTAGGTAATCAGTAAATTAGTGTAGATGACTAAATGGATGAAAATAAGTAATAATTAAATAATAAAATGAAATGAGTCTGAGAATGAAGAGAAAAGAATGAAGATGTATATGAGAATAATGAATGATTAAGATGATGATAGAATAAGAGTTAATGGATGATTAAGATGATAATGGAATAAGAGCTAATGAATGGTGAGTTGATTAGCATAATGAATTAGGATGAAAAAAGAATAAAGAAAGATTGAAATGACAGTTGAAAAGAAGGATGATGATGAACGATGATGTCCAGAACTCTAAATTTGATATTGAATTAAATGATGATAAGACAACTAAATGAAATACGGATTCCAAGCTTAACAAAACCAGAATATTCACCATAAAGTCAACACAAGCTATACATTTCAGGCAAAAAAGCAATTTATACTTTAAAGTTTGGTTGACTTTTATAAAACAGTAAATATATCATAACTCCAACCCAACTACAATAAATAGTGATAAAATTTACCAAAAATTCAAATCCTATATTGCAGATTAATATAATTTATTCTTCTCAGGGTTCACATAACTTAAAGGTTGCTATACAAGATATACTTGGGTCAGTGAGAGGGATTTCGCCACTACCCAAACATAACGCACAAAACAGCTCTTAATACCAAATCGAATTAACATACAATATTTATTAATTTCAAAGAAAATTTATAAACTCCATAACTATTATATACTTGGAGCTTCCAGAAATATGAATAACTTTTCATATTTCTAAACACAATAAGTTACTAACTTCCTTTTCTCAAATAATTATAAACAATGTGATCAAGATCAGTTAATGACAGATCTGCAGGCTTAAATAAACAGATTAAACCAATATTAACTGGTTAATTTTTTAGTATACCACTTAAAATAATACTCTACGTTACCAGTATTTTGATTATTAAGTAATGAGGCCCTAGATATACTCATAAATCATAGGGCTTAACAAAATTATTCTGATATACCAACCTATAGTGACTTATACAATATTGATTGATGACAATTTCCAAGTAATCATAGGATACGTTGATAGCAATAACAATAATATTGTGTGTATGTGTGTTGATTAGCAATAAAACTACTGACAACTAAGTAAATTTTTAACACTACAAAATTTATTTACATTATTTACAAGATTATTTCAGACACATTGCATGAAACAAGATGACTTCATTAAATGAAATCAGGGATGGAAATTTACAAGTATCCCATTAAATATAGTAAATAAGACAAACATTATTGGCTATGTGGCTTTTATTATTCTATCTTATAGAATAAGATAGTTAAACCTTATTTAAGATAACTTAGCATTTAAATTATAAAACAAAATGTATCTAGGTCTTTGGGATATACGCAACTTTTTAAATGTAAAAACTCTAAGTTATAATTTAGTATATTAAACTGTAGCTATTTGATTTATTAGAATATAATAAAAGACAATTATCATATTCAGTACAATTAGTAATCTATTATCATGTGATATAAAAAGATTCATTGTATTGATGTAAGAGACATATGCATACATGACACCAAAACATTGCCTATGTCCACAACCTAATCACTTAATAATTAACTTATCTTACCAATCCATTGGTGAATCACTACTTGACGAAGATAAATCCACAGTGTCCATGTGCACTCTTTGCTCTTTCATATAGAAATTTTACAAACACTAGAAAATTTTGGGTTGGTTTGTTTATAAATTGATGAAGATTACACAACATCATAAAGACACTATTCCAATTAGACAAACTATAGATAGATCAGTGTCCCTTAATCTAACTTTATCTTATCCTTGCTATTTGATTTTGAAATACTAAACTTCACCATACATGGTGGAAAACTAACTATAAATAACCTCATGAGGGATCTAACAATAAAGGGAGGCTCTACAAAACAACATGATAGTTGTACAGTATATGGCCAATTCCAATACCTTCATAGATATAAAAGTGCAGCCAGTGCCTGATCATGGGAAAATAGAATTCAGACCATGGGAATCATCCTCTTTTAGGATTAACTACGCTATAAGCACTAACTATTAATCAGCCTTGACAATATCATCCTCTCATTTGATTGGCAATGAGAGATTCTCCATCAGCCCATGCACGATATTAATATTATTCTATTTGATGCCATTACATGTGGCACATACTTATCAGCTAAAAGCCGTCACAAAACCGTATTAATACAATAGCAAGGTAAAACACTAATAATAAAAGTGGAAACATAAATATTCCATTTCATAATGCAGAGACTATTAATGGATTTATAAACAAATCACCAACCTATAAGTAAGATGACCACCAATTATTTTAAAATAATTATACTTTTGTTATAGCAAGCCATGTACATGTAAACAATGAAGATCAACCTACATTTTGTATTTAAAGTGGACATGTTCATTCATAGGCAAAATTGAGAAATAAATTAAATTATTTCATGTAATAGACCAATTGTGTCATTATGGGTATAATTTTGACAAGTTTGGGTCTATATGTTTCCCCTTCAATATAATATTAACATTTGTTTTAGCAGTGCAAGAGACAAATATTTCTCTCTTCTCAGATAAATGATATTTAATATTGTTTTCCCTTAATTGGGAAAATAGCAAAAATGTGTGTAATAAATGTATATATCTTCATACATCTCTACATCCTTACTAGGTATATTTTATAGCATGATAAAGATATATATATAATAAAATCCCTGAATAATACACGAAATAAAAAGAAAAAAACGTATTACAATATTAAACATAGCAATAACAAAAATAAATGAACATTTTCTCCCATTAGATTTTAACCTACTAGTCAAAGTTTGAACCATTCTTATGAGCAAAAATGACAAGAAAATGGATATTATAAGTAAACATTCCTAAGTAACAATATATATTTTGAATATCCTGTTCGATATTAGCATATTTAGACAAAATTCAAACACTTTCTTAAGGCAATAAAAATCATTTATTGATTTATGTATCAATGTCAGTATAGTGAGACAATATTTAAACACTGTCCAAAGGCAATAAAAATCATTTATTGGTTTATTTACTGATGTCAGTATATTGAGACAATATTTAAACACTTTCCAAAGACAATAAGTACATTTAAAATAATTTATTGATTTGTGTATTTTGTTTTTCCATCCGCCAAGATATCTCTCATAATTTTAAATGATCTGGGTCATTTTAAAACAGTTTAAAATATTATTACTTTACAAGTTATTCAATAAAGATAAAAATAAATAAATACTTATTTCACTTCCTTTCTATCAGCAAATTAAGATGTGTTTAGTTATACTAAGAATATATTCAATTATAAATACGATATTCTAGGCATGTTTAATTAATCTGTAACTTTCCATTTTCTATAATGAAACAAATTGTCACTAAAGTAACCTGCAGATGAGTTTTCTTTCCCAAGAAGAATAGGACAATAAACTCATGTACTTTTTTTAAAAATTGATTAAATGATTTAAAATTGACTTTTTGGTTTATTTATTATATCTGAAACTTTCCTTCAAAATGATTTGGAATTATTTTTATTGAGATGATAATTTATAAACAAATGTATTTTTCTGCTTTATGCTTAAGGGCAGCACAAAAATCAAAACACTTTAAACTTTTTCTCTTCAATCTAAATAATTTTCATGTTATTATTAAATCTGACAATTGACTAAGATAAAGAAAATAAAAGTAATTGCTTACATTTTCTGGAATTGTTCTTCATTTGAAATCATATATGTTGAGGCAAGTAATTGTCCAGATAGCTTTTCCAGTAGGCAATTAGAAATCATAAGATCGATGAAAAACAGTGTTGAAATAATACAGGGCTTTAAGATTTTTTTTATTCCATATTTTTATGTAAACAATAGCTTATAATCCCATTCAAATAGATTCCAATTTTTCAGCTTTTTCCTCATTTTATAAGATTAGAATTGAAGTCTGTTGATTCTCATTTTCCTTTTCTTAGTAGTCCTCCCTACAAACTTGTAAAATGTGAATAAATTAATATTTTCATCCCTCTAGTAAAAAAAATCTAGACTTACATTTTAATTTAAATTAAAATATAATATATATATATATTGTTTATAAAGAAAATTTAGAAGAATTATAAATTAATTTTATTGTTAATTTTTAATTACTGTTTAATAATAATAATAATAATAAAGTGTTAAATAATTTTCTTACTTCCAAATTATTTTAACACTATTAAAATATTATTTGAAATAGCTGCCACTGGAACTTGTGATAAATGTTTATGAGATAATATCCACTCTATCAGATTTTCCAGTGCATTACTAGCAGTCCAAATCATCATCACTTTTAGGATCTTTATGGGTGATCTTTTGTTTAATTGGAGAATCTATAATCAACAAGCATTTCAATCTATAATTGATTTTTACACACTGATTTTCAATATATTAATAAATTCTTACTAATTAAAATTTTACGTACTGGAATAAAGCTTAATGAAACTGAGCCAAAACCTATGGTTACAGTATGTAATGGAAAAATATTTACCATTTACATAAACCTTCATTCTGCTTTATTAGGCACTGAGAAAAAAGACCATGGTGTTTCTTGATCTTAAACTCAACTGTAAAAAGCCAATAAACTCAACACGCTGGCTAATGTGTGTTGGTGAGCAGCCCATCCATGTTCGTATACTATATAAATAATCACAGTAATAATAGCTGCAACATCAAAAATGTATGGAATGGACATTAGGAATTTGCCCTGCTCAGTTCCTTTAAAGCCTCCAAAAAGGATCAAAGGGTCTCCTTTCAGTTAATAGCAAATTACTTTCTGCAGTAGTATGAAATATATGAAAATTGATAGAATTGGTGAACAAGAACATTATGCATGCAGATTGACATTTAAGTTTATAAACTCTTAACTATGGACAAATGCTGGCTTTCTTCAGGATAAATATATATTTTTTTGATTCGCTTGATTTTTATTTCTATTTGAAAGTTCATGTGATTTGTTTTTTGTGTATTCAAGTTTCATCTTCAAATTTGGTCACCCGCATTTTAAAAGTGGGGACAGGGAACGAATATGTATCATATGTTGACATGTAAAGGGAAAAAGGGGTTCATCAATAAATATGTATAATTATTAAGAAAGTAAATTTACAGATCCCTTTGGAAGTTCAACACTGATTCCATCAAAGCGATCTCAAGTAAGGTCTTTTGCATAATTAATATTAAGTGCAAACTCTAGAACAAACAAAACTAATAAATTTTTAATATTTACTTGTAATTGTTTATTTCTGAGTGCACAATTAACCAACTTGAGTAAATGGTCTTTTTCTTATCTTTCATTAATTTTATTGACTTGCACACACATAGATGGGAGTGGGACTATATTTTTTAAAAAAAGTTATAAATATATTTACCCGAACCTAATTCTAGTAATTATATTAATGGGATAAATTTAGAATTACTAATCTCTCATTTTGGTTTTTCTTTTTGTTTTATATATATATTTAGCGAATTATTTAATATCATTTTGTGTATACTGTACTTGGAATTATTTTGTTTCTCTAATGTAAATAAAGATTGATTGAAATCTGAATCAGGGAAATTTATTGTTAACATATCACAATGATAGAAGACCATTCTTATTAACTGAATTTTTTTTGTAAATATTTATTATGTTATAGATTATTAATAAATGTATTGTTGTTTAAACCAATCTGATTTCTGATCATGATCATCATTATGCATTTATACCATTAAAAGATTCATCATCACTATCATTATGAATTTACAGCATTAAAGGGTAGATGATCATTATCAACATTATGTATTGCTCACCTAAATGATTGATCATCATCAGTATTTTTTTACATCTATGCTTATACATAAGCATATTTGGTTACTAATTAAGTAAGTCCATTATTCCCGAAGAGCTGACTGGGGCCCAAAAAGAGAAATGTAATTAATATGCATTAGTCTAAATTACCAAGCTACCATACTAAAAGTAGATGTGATTTGGAACTAGGCATTTTATTGTGTCATCCTTAGCATACTATTTGAAAACCTAGATCTGAAAATGCACTCCCTTTGTTATATGCCATTTCTGATTCGGTAATATCTGGTGCACCCAAATGTGATGATTTAGGATATTACTTGTAGTTTGTTTGACACATTGTATTCAAATTCAACTACTAAGTCTTATTTATGTCATCCTATGGCATTCCTCATGGTTCTGTTATACATGGCTTAATAAAGTACTTTTCCTTGCAGTCTTGAATGTGCACAAACATGCTCTCTTTAATGGTTTATTAATTTTCCTTTCAGCATATTTAAACCATATTAAAAAAGTTTTTTTCTTGTATGTGTTTTTTCATGCCTTTGTAAGTAAGTCTCTGTTTGCTGCATAAACTACCTTCAAAAGCATTTTCTCCTGTACATCCTTTCATGGAGTCTTAACTACCCTTTTATGCAGTCTTGTAATCACATAAACTACATACATTAAAAAGGATCTTCTCCTGTATGTCCACTTTCATGGAGTCCCAAACTACCTTTTTGTGCAGTCTTGTAATCACGTAAACCACACTAAAAAGGTTTTTCTCCTCTATGTCCAGTTTTATGGTATCTTAAGCTACCCTTGTGTGCAGCTTTGTATTCACATAAACTACATTGGAAAGGTTTTTGTCCTGTATGCACTCTTTCATGGACTCTTAAACTACTTTTTTGTGGTTTTGTATTCACATGAATTACAATGAAAAGGTTTTTCTCCTGTATGTCTTCTTTCATGGAGTTTTAATGTATGCTTTTGGATGTCTTCTTTCACCTGTATGCATGCTTGCATGTTTTCTCAAATTACTCTTTTGTGCAGTCTTGTATTCACATACACTACATTTGAAAGGTTTTTCTCCTGTATGTACTCTTTCATGGAGTCTCAAACTACCCTTATGTGCAGTGTTGTATTCACATAAACTGCATTGAAAAGGTTTTTCTGCTGCATGTCCACTTTCATGGAGTCTCAAACGACACTTTTGTGCAGTCTTGTATTCACATAAACTGCATTGAAAAGGTTTTTCTCCTGTATGTCCACTTTCATGGAGTCTTAAATTACCCTTTTGTGCAGTCTTGTATTCACATAAACTGCATTGAAAAGGTTTTTCCCCTGTATGCAGTCTTTCATGGAGTCTTAAACTATCCTTGAGTACAGTCTTGTATTCACATGAACGACATTCGAAAGGTTTTTCTCCTGTATGGCTACTTTCATGGAGTCCTAAATTCCTCTTGTTTGCAGTCTTGTATTTGCATAAACTACATTTGAAAGGCTTTTCTCCAGTATGAACTCTTTCATGGAGTTTTAAACTATTCTTTTGTGCAGTCTTGTATTCACACAAAACGCATTGAAAAGGTTTTTCTCCTGTATGTCCACTTTCATGGAGTCTCAAACTACCCTTATGTGCAGTCTTGTATTCACACAAAACACATTGAAAAGGTTTTTCTCCTGTATGTACTCTTTCATGGAGTTTTAAACTACGCTTTTGTGCAGTCTTGTATTCACACAAACTACATTGAAAAGGTTTTTCTCCTGTATGCACTCTTTCATGAATTCTTATATTACCCTTTTGTGCAGTCTTGAATTCACATAACCTACATTGAAAAGGTTTTTCTCCTCTATGTACCCTTTCATGGACTCTCAAATTACAGCTTTGTGCAGTCTTGTATTCACATAAACTACATTGAAAACGTTTTTCTCCGATATGCATTCTTTCATGATTTATGAAAGTACTTTTGTCTCCAGGCATTGGAAAGGTTTTTTTCAGGTATGCTCAATTTGCAGTTAAATTACTGTTTCTTGCAGTCACACAAAGTACTGTGAGTGCTTGTTCATGAATAGTTAAGTTCCTCCTTCAAGCAGTCTTGAATTCACAATAACTACATTCAAAAGCTTTCCTGTATGTAAGCTTTCATGGTTTATTAAATCACATTTACTTGCTGCATTGTATTTGCACACACTACAATGAAAAGATTGTTCTCCAGGAATTGGCCTTTTATGTCTTGTTACGATATTGTTTATTCCAGTCTTGTATTCACACAAAGTACATTCAAATGGCTTTTTGCCTGTGTGTGCTTTCTCCAAGCAGTCATAAATTCACAATAACTACATTCAAAAGGTTTATCTTCTGTATGTATACTATCATGGTTTACTACATTAATTTCTCTTGCTGTATTGAATTTACAAACACTACATTGAAAAGATGTTTCTCCAGTATGTGTACTGATCCTTTTTACCTCTATGTATTCTTTCATGTTTAGTTAAATGACTTATTTCCAACCTTAAATTCATACAAACTATATTGGAAAACTTTTTCTGCAATGTCTTATCATTTGCTGTTCATCTTAAATTCATACAAATCATTTGTCATGCTTTAATTCTGGTATGTATTTGTTCACAAACTTTTTATAGTATCTTTAGAATGTTTTCAATTTACATGAAGTGCCATCAAAAACTTTTACTTCTGCAATAGTTTTTTCCATATTCTATTAAATATATTTACCATGAGCCATAAGAATATAATTGGTTTTTATCTTTACTCTATCCTTTTTTTCTGTATGGCTACTTTCTTTTATGCTTATAGAGAAATTTTATACCTTTCAAATGTTTTAAAAATTATTTTAATATCATAAACAATGATGAGGTTCTAAATTTGCACAATATATTTTCATAATGTTCATAATTTTTGTGTAGTATAACAAATATTGATAAAATGACTAAAGAAACACTTTCTGACATACATGACTTTAACTATTTCATAGATCTAACTTTTCCGGTCATGAAACTTCAATTTATTTTCTAAGACATTTTGAAAACTTTTATGAAAATGCATTTACATATGCACAAAATATATTTTCATGTAAATATATTTCTAAAGAAGTTTTCTTTTATTATATCTGATTGATGAAACAATAATGAAAAGAAATGATCTTTTACTCCTTTCAGGTTTATTAGATTTTTGAAATTCAAAACTGTGTAGCATTTATTCTTAGTAGTTGTTTTCAATGAAATTCATGTTTTCCATGGAAGTCACACAATGCCAAATATGGCAGGAACATGTTATGTGGGTAAAATACAACATATATTTGAAGAAAAATCGATAGAATATGCATTATTCAAACCATCATGATTGTTTATAAGAACAAAAAAATGATCACTGTCTGTAAATAGTTATTCTGTGAATAGGGAGACAACACCTTCATCTCTATTATAACCATGATTCTTCATTTCATAATGTATATGAAAAAATAGCTACCATACTTTTAAAGTACATTATTTGTCAAAAAAAATTTTTGATTAGAGGTATTATAATCATTACTTTGATACAAAAATGTTATTGAAAATCTGTAATCAATCTAATATTTTGAATATACATATTAAATTCTATGCACTTCAATGATATAGTCTTTTTCCCCAATATTTTCTTTTACCATGTCTTAGACCTACACAGAAAAGAAAAATATAAATCACATTTCATTATATGTATGACATGGATATCAAAAGACAATACTAAGGTAATAGATTAGAACATTCTTAAAATAAGCAACTATACAATTTTTATCACATGATATATCTAATATCTTTGTTGAATAATACAAATCATGTTTCCAAATACTTACACCAAAAAGACTAAACACTGGTTTCTCTTTTATAATCATGTAAATTATCATTTGGAATAAAATTATAATGGATTTACATAATGTCCAGCTATACATAATATCCAAAAAAAATCATGCAGTCACATATATAGACTTTTAATTTTAAACAAAAAATCAATCTGTTAACTTATAAAACATTAATCGAGAGACTGCGTGATTAACAAAAAACTATTACTAAAAGACTTCTATCTATTCAATTCTATTTTTTAAAAGAAAAAACCAATGAATATTAATAGTAACATAATTTTGCATTTGTCAATTTGAGTTCTACATGAGTTATGATTTGTTTATGGCTGATTTCAAAGAAACACTATTTTATTTAAAATTTTGTGAAGAAACAGTAAATAATTCAAATTTCATTCTCCCCCCTTTTTTGGGACTAACTTTATAAGAACAACACTATCTAATTTAACAGAATAAGGACAAAGATATAAATATGCAAAAAACCTAAAGATTTCATTAAAAACACTTAAATGTTTAATTTATTGTTCCCTTTATTGTACCAAACTTATCTTTCATATATAGCAGTCACCATTCTTTTGTTTTCATTAACATAGCTACATAAACAATACTTATAGTAAACTTTACATATGCATATACAGATATAAATTCATTCTATTTTTACCTAAATTGGAGTAATGGTATTCTATGAATTATTTATATAGTATGCAAATTATGCAAATTTAGTGCATACAATTATTAACATCAGTTTAATTATTAAAACAATTTCAATAAATGTGTTATTCACTCTCCATTTTTGTATAAGTCATATTAATTCAATAACTATAAATCATATTGAAATATTTCCAAGTGGTACTTTTGTCATTGATAACATGGATCAACCTATAAATAACAAAAGCATAAATAAGAGGATCCATTATATCTTTTACCCTTTCTCACTAAAATGTTGTTTAGTCATATCAGAAAAAGTATGATTAATTTAATATTTAAAATAATATGATGTTCAACTCTAAATATGTATGAAATTATACCATGGGCAAGATATAGAATTATATTAATGGTATGACAAAAACATTTCATACATCACAAGAACATATGTTGCCAAAATTAAATTATTGTTTTTAAAGCAATATTTATTAAAAGTTAAAATATTTTGTAGATAGAGAATGAAATTTACTACTGCTTGATCAACATTTCATGTTGATTGTAAATGTTTATTTATTATTTTTGGATGACTATGTAATGGAAAATTCCCCCAATGTGTTGCGGTTACATGACTACAAATGCTTATAAAAACTAAATTGGTGAACACAAATTTCAATAGGGATAATGAATTCTATTATGATACCATGTTCAATGTATCAAATAAATACTGAACACTTCAAACCCCTATTCAATTGGGAATGCATGAAAATTTATATATTAATAAGTTTATGATGGTGGGATAATTTTTGCTTGGATATATTATATTTTTTTAAAAAAATTCAGTCAGATAAAAACTTAATCACAAATACAAAAAAGAACAAAAAAATCCATGAATGTCCTCAAAAATAAAATCGCAAATAAATATTTATTTTACAGTGTAACTATTCTCAATGATGAGTGTGTAATGCACTATAATTAAATAAAGACCACGTAAACAGCAATGACTGAATTCTATAATGAGTAATGTTTTAAAATTCCAACTGATTTGTTATAGAATATCATACTGTATATACATGAAGATAAATATTATGTATTTAGTATAATAACTTTTATCCACAAAAAACTTGTAATTCCTTTCTCAACCAAAACTCAGTGAAATGACAATAGAATGACAGCAACAAGTAATTCAATGTGCGGAGCATCAAAGCTAAAATGCGATGAAGTAACATTAACAATAGAAAAAATACTTTTATATAAAAATCAATTACTTAAAGAAATATAATTAGCAATATCTATAATAATTTAAAAAATGAAAAGTTCTCAAGCTATTTTAACAACCACTTATCTACATTCCATAGTGTTTATAATAGCGTAAAAAACATTTCACCATTCAGGTATTTTAAAATACTATACTAAATGATTGAAACAATACCACAAGTTATATCCACATAAGCTCCCTTTATAATAAATATGCAGTGGCTTAATTGTATGGCCATACTTATTCTAACTTTACAAATATATTTTCATTGCTTGTGAAGTAACACTTTACATTTAATAAACCTTACTTTCAAAAACTGCTGTTTTATGTTAGTTTTAAAAAATTATTAAAATAAGATATAAATAAGTTTTGAATTAAATAAACTGAACAGTGAAAATTGCTTTTGTTTATTTTGTTATCCTAAATGTATTTTATTTATATCATATTCATAACTTTTTAAAATTAACCTGAATTCAAATTTTTAAATATAATCGTATTTATAGTAATTTTTTAAAAATCTACTTGAATTCAAAAACTCATTTTTAAAATCTTTAAAAAATACCAAACTTAAAGTGATAAAATAATTTCAAAAGTTAGAATAATAAAAGCCAGATAATTATGTCACAGCAGTGCCAGACCCAAACTACCTAAATATAACTTGTTAGCCACTTTCATTTCCTTTTCCATTCCCCACCCTATGTTTTCCCATATCCTGCTCTATCCCATTTCCACAATATAATCCTTATCAACTCCATGGCTTTTATATTTAAATTCGCCTTATCTTTTCACAAATAACCATTTTCTGTATAATCAATTTCCTTATATTTATTCTTCCATAACATTATTATTTGTATCCTTTCTACTTTCAGACATTTACATTCAATTAACAGATGCCAAATATTATCTGTTTTCCATAAACAACTTGCAGACTAATCACTCACATTTTCCCATTTACATGTACAATCTGCTGTTGCCAAAGATCCCATTCAAGCTGTAAACAGTAAACTACTTTGCCTGCATTGTCATAAATTAACTCACACCCAATATTCCATTTACTTCTATATATATTGAAACTCTTTTTACTCTCCATACTAGGTCTCTATATGCTGCACACCACACTACCTTTCTCACCTATCTTGTTACCTGCCCTCTATTCATAATGCAATTAAATACTATTGTGGCTATTCTTTTATTATCCATAAACTGCAATCTACTGAACATTTTCATTTTGCTCTTTGCATCCCTGATATAAAAAGTTGTCCATCGTATTTCTCCTTGAATTGCCTCCTTTGCCATGCACACATCTGCATCTAATGCATATCTTCCTACTTCTCATACTGTTTCCAAGTAATGTAATACTTCTTTCTAACTTTAAGCATCTGAAATCCTGAAGCCGCTTGATAGCATTGTTTCTGTACAAAAATAATGAAATGTAAGGTTACCTGGCCGATATTTTTTTTATTGAAAAATTTACAAAATGAAATTACTTTTTATTAAAATAATATTTTAAAATATATTTTTAAAATGCTACAAAACAAAATTAATTTTTTTATTTTACGCTATTTTTTTAAAAATATTTTAAAATATTACATTTTTAAAATGATATGAAACAAATTTAATTTATTTATTTTACACTATTTTTTTTAAAATAATATTTTCAAATATTACATATTTAAAATGATACTAAACATTATTTACATTCCATTTTTTAATTGCATTATACTTTTCAGTGTGTAGCACTGAAAAACAGCACACATGGGATCTGCTGTTTGCCAGATCCGGAATGGATCTGAAAACAAATAATACATTAAAACATGCATTACTGTCATACAACCGACATTATGGTTTACAAAACAACCTACAGCACGTAACTTATGTGAAATGGTGCTGGGACCTACCCTTTTGTTCTATATGCCATAAATTTGGCTGCATAAATGGCATATTTCTGTGCTTTTGCACAGAAATGCCATCAAGCAGCCGTCCTGGATTTCAGATGATTACCACTTTATATCCCCCAATAAAAATTCCATCTTTCTGTCCCCAGTATTAATATCATCATTACTTTTCATCATTAACCTTAATCCCCATTTCTTTACACACCCTTGTGCATGTCTTCACCACAACTGCCATATCTTCCCTTCTTTCTGCACACAAAAAGACATCATATGTAAACAAAAGATATGATAGTGTAAACTTGTCACCTTTTAATGGTACCTCTATCCCTCTTCCTAATCATTCTATTGCTCTATTTCTCTCAAATACAATAAAAACAAAATAAAAAACATAGGGCATGCTTGCCTTAATCCCACTCCATTTTTAACTTTAACTGATTTTATATTACCTAATTAATACTTATAGTAATTATTTTCATATAATTTCTTAAAAATATACACGAAACTGCCATCCATTCCCAAGTTAACTAAACTTACCAATAATCTATTTCTATTTACTCTATATGCCTTCTCTATCCCTATAAAAACCAGATTTAACTGTCTACCTGTATACCTACTTATATCTATAAGTTGTGTAACTACAAATAAACTATCTCCTATATGCCTATCTGATCGAAAACTTCCTTGCATTTCTCCCACTATATTCTTTTCTTCCACCCATTTTGCACATCTTACAGCCACCATATAGAAAACATTATATAAAACTGATGTTATGACTATCAGTCTATATTAACTTTCTATGATCCTTACCCTTTCCTTAAATAGTATTCTTGCCCTTGTATTACTCCAACCGGAAAAATCTCTTCTTTGCCATCTTCTTATAACATGATAATTTTGCCCTTCAACCTAAATTCATTACCATCTGTCTTGCCCATCCATCTAAACCTCTTGCCTTTTCACTTTCTTCCCTGCCTGCTTCAATTCATTTTGTGTGTACCACATATTCTCATTACTATATGTTTTCATGTATGCTCACTCTGTCGTTCACATCTAACATTTTTTCTATAGCCATTACATACTTATTTAATATTATCTCTAATTGTTCTCTAGAGCTACTCTCTACTCACTCATCACCTAGTAATAGTATCTCTCTCCATTCTAAATTTCTTCTTCAAATGTATTTCCAAAATTTTTTACTCCTATCTCTATCCACTATTAGTAATATCCTCCAATTTCCTATTCAATTTCATTCTCTCTATAACTATCTACTTTATCCAAATTCTTGTTTTCTTACAGTGTTTCCCATTTAACATTAACATCACTTTCACTTTCTTTGTTCTTAATAGCATATGTATATTGTCTGTATACTTTTTTCCTATCTATTACTAACTCTCACTTTTTTATTACTTTTATTCTTCTGAATATTTCCATCTATACTCATCCCCAACCAAATCATCCATGGTTTCTTCAACTTTTAGTTTATACACTTCTAACTTACTCTGATCAGTGACACTCCATCCACATGCTTACTATTATTTCCACTTTTATTTCTATTTTCCATCATATTACTAACCATTTCTATTAGAAAAAAATTATGATCACTATTACATACTATCTCTTCATTAACAAACACCTTAATTTTCCATACTTTATTCCTTCCCTCTTTCTCTATTAATACATACATAATCTATTGTGTGGAATATATTATTTCTAGACCATGTGTATTGTCCCCTCATAAATATTGGATAAGTTTCCAAAGCTCTAATTCACTCTCTGACAAAAATTCTTCAAAAGTGGTCCATTTTTTTATGTACATCATCAACTTCTTCAATATGCTCATTCATATCCCCTATAGGCATTATTCTCTTTCCATTTTTTTGAAACTCTGTATATCCTTAATTAGACATTCATATATGGTATTGTTTGACTCCATTATAGAATGACTATCTGCAGTAGCTATATACATTATAGCCCCCATCATTCTTGTCTTCCTAACCATATCCCAAATCACAAATGTTCTTGACATTTAATAGAATTAAAATATATTTTTGACATAACTCTTAAACAACCTCTTTTTTATACCCTGCCATACTATGTCTTCCAGAATAGGTTCTCTTCTATTAGATGTGTTTCCACTACTGCTAATACCTTAAGCTCATCATTTTTAATTGCTTCAATTCCAGCCAGTTTTCTGGTCTGCTACAACCTTGCATATTGTAATATCAAATTCTAACAATTTCTTCTTTCCTAACTACTGTTTTATAAATTCTTTTGCCTCTTTCTTTTCCCTTGCAATTATATCTCCACAATCTCTAATTACTGAATCTTCTATCAATACTGTCTCATAGTCCACTTTCTCTGCTTCATTCATAAACTTCTCTAACACCTTCTGGACTTCCTTATAATTCCTGCTCAATAATTGTTTTACCTGCTCACACTTTATCTCTGATGGATTTTAATTTTGCTTATGTATCATTTACCTCTTCTTTAATCATACTTATTCTTTGACTACCTATCCTGTTGTGCTATCTAATTTTTCATCCCTATCTTTTTTCACTCCACTAAAACATACTCTCTCCTAAATCCCTCAACTATATTTTGTTCCATTTCTACTGACTTTCTCTTTATGTTTGCTATACTTAAAAACTACTTTTTCATCTCTCTTGTCTTATTTACACACTATCTACATAACCATAAACCTGTTACACCCTTCCTACCTTATTTAAACATTTCAAATGATAATCTTCATGATATACTGTATGATATACTCTACCATTGCACCCCTAATTTCTTTCTGGTGATTATATATTCATTGTGAAATACAAATGCAATCTGTATTCCTTATTTTCAAGTCAGCTACTCTATAATTGACTTTCTACTTCCTCTCCTACTATTCAAACCCTTTGCAAAAAAAGATAAAATTTTACTTTCTTTCAAAGACAATCAACTGATAATCACATGTGTTCAGACTTAAGACTCTAAAGCAATATCCTTTTGCCTGAAATAAAAATTTAAAAAACTTTCATAGCAAACTTACTAAAAAACCTACTCATCATACATACAAACAACTTGGGCATGAAATATCCTTAAATTAACAGACATTTAACAAAATATATATATGTGCGTTTTTAAACTTCTATATTTAAAATGGCAAATGAAACACTTTCTATATGTTAACAATTCCTGATCTTTCCAAATTCAAATAAATCTCTCTTTTTCTCACAATCTACTCCTCACTTTCATACAGAAGGCAGTCTTTATATCAATGATCTTAGATGATTAATCGCATACGAAGGAACATAAGACTTCAAATTTAAAACCCATGCAAGTTTGTTTAGATAACTAAAAAATATTTCTGGTAAGGAAGCAAGATTTAACTATTTGGAATCAGTATGTGCTTGTTGGAGCAGTTTAGAGTACTGGGTTCATCTTTTTAAGATGATAAAAAAAAGTAAATAATTAAATAGCTTTTTATTTTGATTTTGTGTAAATGAGTGAAAAATAAATATTAGTATTCATGTTTTTAAAGTAAAAAAATTAAAAATATAAAGTTTGGAATTAAATAAATATTGTACTTATATACTTTAAAATTAAAAAAAAATTTTTTTTTAAAGTTAAGGAACATAAAAATAGTACATTTAGTCTCATGTTGAAACAAGGAGATAAAGAAAAAAATTGATAGGAGAATAGTGTTGTAAAAAAGCCTGGTTCCTTTCAAAACCCCTCAAACAGATTTGATATTGAGCAAGGGTAATATATGTAAATAAGTCCTACTTTTAAATAGTTTTAACTATATAAATTTAACCGGATATATTCTAGTAGTGGAGAACAGCATTTCATACAATTGTGGAAATAAATTTTACTACCTCATAAGCAGAAATCTGCAATGTGTGTTGTAATCACTGTAGTCATCATTAAAATTGTTAGACTGATATTAAAAATAAGAGTAGAATATCTGTGTATCAAAACGGAAATAAATGAACAGACACAGATAATTGGACTTGTATATAAATTTTGTGCATAAGTAATTTTGTGCATAGGAACAGTATATCATATGGCCTATTATTGGAATTGGTTAAGGGAGACCAGTGAATAACCTTGCTTCATTCCTTTTACCTTAATGTTGTTGTCTTACTAATTTACTGTATACATATACAGCTAGTAAACAAAAAGTTTATCCCTCTATATACCAGAATGGCACAAGTTAACACTTGAGTGGCTGTAGTTGTCCATTTATGAAATAAACACCCATGGAAACTATATTGATAATAATGCATGCAAACAGAATGGCATAGTTAAACATGATTAACAATAGTATTCACAGGTTTGATATGAACAATACATTGGCATAGAAAGATCATGTCAAGCACATTCTGCTTGATATGCTAATAAATCAAATTGATGAAAAGAAACTTAAAATTGCTATGCTTTTATTTGCTGGCAATGACATTTTATAGTCACAAAACAATTGTGTAACCCAAAAAATTCTGAGAACATCCCATATGAAAAGATAAGATAAATTTTGTATATTTCCAGGTGACAACAACAAAATGAATGTCTATCTGCCTTTTAGGATGAGAAGGCAATTACCTCACACTTGTGATATAGACTATGATATAGTACATCATAAACTAGCAAATTATCAATTTGTCTCAGAGTTAGAAGACATGTTACTTTCCCAACTATTGTTTGGAATGTCTGATTATGGCCTGATGAAAGCAGTGCTGAGTGAGCCAAATATGAATTAAAAGATAGTACTGAGAAAATGTTTGGCACAGGAAGTAATGTTACTAGAAGCATCAAAATTTCAGACTTCAATCAGAATATAGAACAAGTTCATTCTTGTGAATAAAGCACAGGTTGTAGCTAAGAATTTGAAGATGGCAAAAAAAAGTTTGACCCGTTATTGCTGTGGTATAATAGGCCATGTTAATAAATCTTGCAAATTTAAAATGGAGAAATACAATGTCTATAAAGTTAAAGCATATTTTACAAATATGCTCATGTATGCCAAAACAAAGACAAGAATCATAAAATGCAATTAAATCTGGCCTTTAAATCATGAGAAGAATTAAGAGAAAAAAGCTGATAACATTACTGACACTGAAGATGGCCATATTATTTTA
>JAQFVV010014871.1:0-25201 GCA_028023455.1 Epiperipatus broadwayi | reverse complement strand
AATTATATGTACCAATATTGATATTGGCACATATAATTTTATCTAAAAAAAAATTATTAAATATAAATGATTTAAAGTTAAAAAAAAAAAAAAAAAACAATCTCTTTTCATTCGAACTAAAGAAAAGTAATTTTAAAACTAGTAATATATGTGCGTATATATGTGCGATTGTCAATAATAGATAAATGTAAGCTTGTTAATAAGAGATATAATAAATGCGTGTTAAAATCGTATTGAAAAACACATGAAAATAAATATTGAAATGAAATGTATTTTAAAAACACAGCGGTGAGCTACTAATTAGAGATATGAAAACAATACATTTTGCATGGCTATTACTAATTAAGCAATCTTTAAAAATACGTTTATCAAAGAATTAATTGCTAAAGAATTTCGACAACATATTTTGCCAGGAGATATCGAAAAGACAACACTTCGTCGGTATAAATACTGAATATTTTATCGGACAATCAGTTGAGACAATAGTTCAGTTCAGTTCACAAATTAGTTGAGTACAACATATCAGTGAATTATATAAAAATCAAGAATGCAGTGTTAAAAACCACAGAAAACATATGCCTTTCTCTATCCTTAAGTCCAGTAGAACAGCGAAATCTGCCCATGAAAATAATGTCCGCATAACAGCTTAAAGAATCTCCATCAATATCTAATTGTCTCCAAGTATAGTGCCAATGGATAATAATCAAAGGAAACATCCCAGCTGGCTGGAAATATTCGCAAATGGAAGCAGCAACCAAGAAAAAGCAAAGTTCTAAATCTACGTTCAAAATCCTAGGTAAAACATTTTCTTATATTCATTTCTAAAAGTAGCCATCGCATCCGGAAAACTCAAGATTTTAATTATAGGAACTCTATAACACATAAAAAATGAACTATTAATTTGTGTGTTTCAATATATATGTTTTATATTCTTTAATGATTTCTTATTATATATGTGAGTGTATGAGTTAATGTGTGCATGACCATTATATTTAAATACCATTATTATGTTAGTAAATAAGATTTGTAAAATATTTAAAGTTAGTTTAATAATGTTAATTAAAATAAATTGTCTTAAACTTAAAGTTTATTTGTCGGTCAATTCTTTTCATCAATACTTTTATTAATTATTTTCACCACTAATTATGTATAATCTATTAGTGATTACAAACAGCTGAGCTAGCCATAGATATTTAGGCATTGAGTTAGTGGCCATTGCTCAAAGTGTGTTGTTTATTCTTTCAGAATAAATAGCTGGCGCCCATGTTTATACACAAACAAAAAAAGTGATTTGAACATGGTGTTGAACTCAACAGCTGAGAAGAAGTTATGTCCTGGAAATGTAACGTTAGTTATATATTTTTTATAGCTATCGTTTGGGCATACATACTTACCGAGTATGTTCTTCTCTGCCTAAGAGGCCAGTGTTTCGAGCACTCATATTCGAATCCGGTACAAATGGTGCCCAATGTGGGGCTGGACCTAATAAACAATAGTAATTAAATACTTTGTTTCTTGTTAAAAAAAATCTAAAAAGCTAAATTACGTATGTGAAAGTGTTTTAATTTAAAAAAAAAGAATTGACCGAAAACTTTTTTTTTCCTTTAAATGAAAAGAGATTTTAACATTCACATTAGTTAAAATAAATCATTATGTTAAATTAGAGACAATTGGGTATTATGGGCGGAGCTGAAGCATTAGGAGCAGGTAGAAAAATGGACAAAAGAGGTGGTCAGTGTGTGTTTCTGTATTAGTAAGAAAAATAAATAAATAAGTCGTATATTAAATTTAGTTTAATGTAAGCGCTAGTTTGAAAAAATAAAATATATGGTTTCAAAATGGCAAAAGATATAGAGCTGAAGGAATTAATAAAAAGAGTAGAGGCATTAGAAAGGGAACATGAGAATATAAAAACATGGGTGCACATATATTTTAAAAATCCCCAGTTAGTGAAAAAGAAAGATATATCTGAGACGGAAATGATAATGAATATGATGCAAAATTTTGAGCAAAGTCAGCAAGACCTCAAAGAAGAATTGTATCAGAAACTTGAGCAAAACCAGTTAGAACTCAAAGCAGAATTGAAGAAAGAAATTAGTCAGGTTAAAGGAGAAATTAAGGAACTCAGAGCAGAAGTAAGAGACATAAGATGTGAAATAACAGATAAAGTAGAATCTTGTGTAGATGAAAAGGCAGAGGATAGCATTAAGCATAGTGATAGAGAGATAAAAATAATAGAGATAGAAAATAATGTGATAGAGTTTTCAATGGGAAACATTCGTGTTTGTTTTAAACGTAGATTTAAAATAAAAAGGAAGCGTAGAAAAAAATATTCACAATTAGGAAAGATATGGAGGTCTGCGAAGCTTAAAGGTTTTCTAATTTACAAAGTTGAAAATAGAACGGAAAGGGAAAAAGATAAAGCAATAAATTTTAATCGAGAGATAGAAGTGAGAATATGGAGTATAAATTATATTAGTGAGTTAGTAGAAAGAAAGAAGGAGCCACCTGATAAAATTTAAAAGTTAGTAAACGGGTGAAATATTAAAGTAGACAGAAACAATAATGACCAGAAATGGACTATGAGTTTAATATAATGAAAAGCCTGAATTAGAATTTCGCTATTTAAAATGATGGGTTGTTTTGTCAAATAATAACGGAGGCTTTGTAAACGATTTTTTTTATCCCCATGCGCATATTAATTAAGAAAAATGTTCGTAAATATAGGTCAAATAAAATCAATAAAATCAAGTTAAATAAATAAGTGTAAGATATCCGTAGTAAAAGAATAAAGAATGACTCGTAATAAATTAATAGGTTTTTTTTCTGAATATACAGACGTTAGTAAAAGAAAATAAATAAATGGTTTAAAGTAATCAAGTCCAATAAAATCTTTGTATAATAATAAAGAGCAGTAAAATAAAATACTTTTTTGAATATACGCACATTATTAAAAGAAAATAAATAAATGGTTTAAAAATAGTATCGTAAAACTAATATTTAAAATGTTCATAAGGGTTTGAAAATAATATTCGAGATTAGATTAATATAAATAAGTATGAAAACTGATGTCCATGGTAGTTTAGAATAATATTAAAATAATGTAAGATTAACCCTTAAACCGCTAATTTTATTATTGGTTTACGAGATAAAAATCAAATCTTTTAATTGGCCAACTCACAAACTGAAGACAAAGCCTATTGTTAAAACATATTCGCCTATAATATTAAATTCAACTCAGATACATTTATAAAAAGTATATTATTAATTTTTCAGGTTATGAAGAGAACGAAAGTTCTTTCAAAAATAAATTGCTATTTATTTATTCTAAAATATTCAATATCGGCAACATAAAAGCTATAATATAAACAAAAAGATCGTTTTTACATTATAGAAAAGTAAATATTTCTTTTTACTAAATCTTCAACATTTTTACAAAAATCTTCGATATTTTTCGAAAATAATTTTGTTTTTTTAGTTTACTTTTTAAAAATTATTTTAATTTGTCAAATTATACTTTTTTTAATACTTAAATCACATTCGAAATGAAAATCTCAGCGTTTATCTTTATTTTCTTTGATCAGGCGGTTTCTTTGTTTTTTCCAGCCAATCAGAATGTCTTTGTCAGCTGAGAACTGGCTGAGAACCAATCACTAATAAGCTTCTTTCTTTGTTTAGCTTTAAATGCAGTTTTTTTTTATTTTTTAGTTGTAAAAGAATTCGGAAGAGGGCACCATCGTATAGAACTTTTAAAAATCTATTTAAAAATCTATTGAATGAATATTTTCGTATAAAAACGGCTGAGTTACAGTAATGTCAGATGTCGACGAGGAGCCTCGTAAGAGGCGGGCAAAGAGTTAATAATACAAATGTAAGTCAATATAAGTTATATTAGGAGTATATAAGGGTTTGAAATTAAGGGATGAGGGTAGTATAGAATTAAGTTTAGATAAGGATAAGTTTAAAGCTGTCATCTGGATAAACTTTAGTACCCGTAACGGATTGGCCGGGATCATTTCTCTTTTTAAATGCGCACTGGCAACAACCAGAGTAAGTCGTAAGTCTCTTTTTCAGGTGAGAATCCCCATATCTCGTACCTCGTTTTCCAAAGCGTAAGTCAGAAATGGACAGTTGAAAATTCCTGCCATTCGCAGTGACCTCTTTTTAGTTAAAGTCGGATCAAGAGAATCGGCAATCGTTTTCCAAAGCGTAAGTTGGAAATGGACAGTTGAAATTCCTGCCATTCGCAGCGACCTTTTCTCAGTCAAAATCCGATCAAGAGAATCGGCAGCCGAAGCTTCATTTATAAAAGATCCCTGTGCCACAAAATTAGTTTGTCCTTGTGGTCACTATCCAGGACTCTGAACATTGTAAACAATGTTGCCAGCATAGAAAGAAGTAAAGCATAATTGGAGATTGCCCTTAGTATGGAAAGCAAAAGATATCAAAAAGCAAACTTAGAAAGAATAATAAATTAAGATTTAATGTTGTCAGAGATAAAATGGTCAAAAATAGAAACATTTTACTCTCAAAGGGAGGGCGGTGTAATGTACCAATATTGATATTGGCACATATAATTTTATCTAAAAAAAATTATTAAATATAAATAATTTAAAGTTTAAAAAAAAAAATACCAATCTCTTTTCATTCGAACTAAAGAAAAGTAATCTTAAATCTAGTAATATATGTGCGTATATATGTGGGATTGTCAATAATAGATAAATGTAAGCTTGTTAATAAGAAATATAATAAATGCGTGTTAAAATCGTATTGAAAAACACATGAAAATAAATACTGAAATGAAATATATTTTAAAAACACAGAGGTGAGCTACTAATTAGAGATATGAAAACAATACGTTTTGCATGGCTATTACTAATTAAGCAATCTTTAAAAACATGTTTATCAAAGGATTAATTGCTAAAGATTTTTTTGCCGGGAGATATCGAAAAGAAAACACTTCGTCGGTATAAATACTGAATATTTTATCGGACAATCAGTTGAGACAATAGTTCAGTTCAGTTCACAAATTAGTTGAGTACAACATATCAGTGAATTATATAAAAATCAAGAATGCAGTGTTAAAAACCACGGAAAACATACGCCTTTCTCTATCCTTAAGTCCAGTAGAACAGCAAAATCTGCCCGTGAAAATAATGTCCGCATAACAGCTTAAAGAATCTCCATCAATATCTAATTGTCTCCAAGTATAGTGCCAATGGATAATAATCACAGGAAACATCCCAGCCAACTGGAAATATTCGCAAATGGAAGCAGCAACCAAGAAAAAGCAAAGTTCTAAATCTATGTTTAAAATCCTAGGTAAAACATTTTCTTATATTCATTTCTAAAAGTAGCCATCGCATCTGTAAAACTCAAGATTTTAATTATAGAAACTCTATAACACATAAAAAATGAACTATTAATTTGTGTGTTTCAATATATATGTTTTATATTCTTTAATGATTTTTTATTATATATGTGAGTGTATGAGTTAATGTGTGCGTGACCATTATATTTAAATACCATTATGTTAGTAAATAAGATTTGTAAAATATTTAAAGTTAGTTTAATAATGTTAATTAAAATAAATTGTCTTAAACTTAAAGTTTATTTGTTGGTCAATTCTTTTCATCAATTCTTTTATTAATTCTTTTCACCACTAATTATGTATAATCTATTAGTGATTACAAACAGCTGAGCTAGCTGTAGATATTTAGGCGTTGAGTTAGTGGCCATTGCTCAAAGTGCGTTGTTTATTCTTTCAGAATAAATAGCTGGCACCCGTGTTTATATACAAACAAAAAAAAGTGCTTTGAACATGGTGTTGAACTCAACAGCCGAGAAGAAGTTATGTCCTGGAAATGTAATGTTAGTTATACATTTTTTAAAGCTATCGTTTGGGCATACATACTTTCCGAGTATGTTCTTCTCTGCCTAAGAGGCCGGTGTTTTGAGCACTCATATTCGAATCCGGTACAATATGTAGCCTGTTTAATAATGTACCTCTTTTAAATACATTCACAATGTTTGATTATTGTAGCCCTATCTTTGTGTAATGCTGATAATACAGCTTATAAATATAATTGTTATAACTATTTATATATTATTTGTACATGTGTATATTCTGATTTATTTATTATATTTGATGACTTATGTGAGATGGTGATCAATTCTCCTCATATTCTTAATGACTTTTATATTTTCATACCATTATAAAAATTGTATCATTTCTAAATGGATTTGTAGGTCTGGTAGAGATATATAGGTGAGTCGATGTGTACATTGGAGAAAAGAACAAAAAAGCACGTACTATTAAAAAGAATCCAAAATATGAAACAACATTCTAAAGATGATGTTAATTATTTATCAGCTTCTGTTTTCATTACCATAATAAATCATGGTTATGTGGTTTTGATTTCAATTATAACAATGTAAAAATATGACAAATTGAAAAAAATAATATCAAAGAAGCTATATTAATATATAAATACAAGCAAGACTTAATCAATAGACAGGCAGCAAATGTTAAGATCACGGAATTATAGGAAATTTGACCTTTCAAAGTATTAGTTGACATAGACTACGAAGATAGTCGAAAGCGTTATAAAGTGACGTTTATATTTTTTGTTCATAATTGCTGTATTTTCTAATATTTATTTATAAGTTTACATATGTATGTGTGTGTAGAAAAATTGTATCCAAGTGGATATTAAATTCATGAATTATAGCAAGCTGTATCATATTGTGGTTTATAGAAGCTTTATATGACCTGTGAACACTATGATCAAAAATTCAAATATTAAAAATTGACTGATAGCTAACTGAAAGGGCAGCCATGGAAATTGCAAATATGAATATTCTAGTGTTGGAGAAACTTCAAATTGAAAAATCAAAAAACAGTATTTTGTTAAAAAATTATTAATAAACAATTCAATTACCTCTTTACTTCTTTATGTACACTTTTTACATCTTCATTGTAATTGAATGGATTGGAATTTAATTGAAGATCTGGAACAATGGGGGTTGTCTGACAATATTTCGATGATGTGGATTTTGACTGGAAATTAGGAATAGGCACTATATTTTTCCTGACGTGATGTAGTTCTCTGAGTAATTTATTAATTTGTTGATAACCAGAAGGTTCTAGAAAAGGAGGAATGTAAATAATTAAACATAATAATGCGTATTAATTATTTTTATATCATTCATTACACTACATATCTGACAATGAATATTTCTATAGTGTAATTTCCACTACAGACTCTCATGCAAGGTAGGAAATGGGTTCTATTCACATTTAAAACCTTGTAGAGGGATGTATTCATAAACTTATGACCAAAGATATGTGGAAAAGATCTATGATTTCCCAGGTTCACATTTCAGCTGAACAAGCACTTATTAATTGGCCCAGATCATAATCTCTTGCACATATTTTTTAGCATTGTTTGGTATATATTTTAACCCCCTCACTCTACACCACTCCTATACACTATGTGAGCAAATGCCCAGGGCACCAATTCTATTGATGAATAGAATAAATTAATAATTATAAATTGTTATAAATTAATGCTGAGACTCTTTTACTTATATCTGATTTATAACCTAGTTTAGTGGAGGGTTAAACAAAGTTTTAAAATATACAGAATATAAATAAATGAAGGAAGAAATATTATTGAGGAGTAAAACAAGATGTATGCTTCATTTGTTAATCAATTGCATAATAAACTAGTAATATTTTATTTACTCAAGTTAATAAACTATAATCTGAGTTGATTTCTTCCATTATCTAAATACCTTCATAGAGCAACTACATGAATAACTTCACCATCTAGCATACCTTAATCTAAATAATTACACCAATATTAATTTGGAACTAGGAAATCGGATCTCAGAGAATCTTTAATGTGACTTGATTAAAGAAATTCCTTACATAATAACTTAGAACTATTGAAATAATAATAATAATAATAATAATAACAGCAGCAACAACAACAACAACAACAACAACAACAACAACAACAGCAGCAACAACAGCAACAACAACAGCAACAACAACAGCAGCAACAACAGCAGCAACAACAGCAGCAACAGCAACAGCAACAGCAACAGCAACAGCAACAGCAACAACAACAGCAACAACAACAATAACAACAATAATAACAACAATAACAACAATAATAACAACAATAATAACAACAATAATAACAACAATAATAACAATAACAATAACAATAACAATAACAATAATAATAATAATAATAATAATAATAATAATAATAATAATAATAATAATAATAATAATAATAATAATAATAATAATAATAATAATAATAATAATAATAATAATAATAATAAAATTGAATGATGTTTCACTAAACTAGCAATTAGGTAATGAAGGAAATAGGGTGCCTTTTAATTTCACATCATTGTCTAAATAATAATTAAGTATGTGACCTTTTCATAAGTTTACTAAACGATAAACTATTTTATACAATGGATCAAGAGAACAATATTATCAGATTTCAGCACATTTATTATCAAATTTATAAAATAATGTACTTATGTTATGATAGATGTGTAGAATGTGGAAACTAGAATACGAATGCATATAAGAACAACTCGAGACACAGTTTTGAATAAATAAACAAAGCATTTATTTACACTTAAGATTTAATTAAAGGTAATCAGTTCACAATAAGACTATTTGTCCTAATTATTAAATTTACAAATACATCCATTAACTCAAGTTTGGGATTATCCCTATTACATACTACATAATTTATCATTGATACATTAATGAACGTAAATTAGCAAACAAATTATACTTCAATATTCTGACTTTGAATATCTAGGCTATCTAAACATTTTTATCAGAATGCAACACTGAATAAATAATATATTATATTATGGATACAATATACACTTTTGAGAGGATATACTATCAATTATTAAAATAAAGCTAATTAATACACTTGACTATCAAGAGAGCAGCTTTAAATAATCTTAATTAAATAATCACCTTAAATACCTACACTATTCAAGCATTCAAAATAGAAATAAAATAATCATTCTGATGATTTGATGATTTATAACTTGTGGCAATTAATATGATATTTAACATATTTACTTCCAGATATATGAACTTAACAGTATTATACTTTTATATCTGTAATATTATTTACATTACACGTGTATGTTACATCTTATGCAATAGTAAAAGAAAAACAATATTTTTACATATCAATTCATTTAAGGACTATCAAGTGTTTTATTTCGGACATCTTCATAAACCAACCAACAAATATAACATTATATCAATTTTAATATTCAACAAAGAACTTGATCTGACTGTTTACCTAACCACCAACTAAATTACATAAAGGTATATTTCTATGAAAATACAGAATAAAAATTCAAGAGAATTGAAGCACGTGATGAGTAAATAAGCTCTTTTGGCTAATAAATGTAACATTAATTACCAACTCTGAAATATACTATTGGTATGGGAATTGCCTCATCACCAAAACAATGAGAAAATGTCACTTCACTTCATGGAATATCATCTTCTAACACATACATACGCAATTTACAATATGCTCTACCCATGGCAATTAAAATATATATATATATATATATATATATATATATATATATATATATATATATATATATATATATATATATATATATATATATATATATATATATATACACTAAGGAAGAGAATCCTACACCTCAACAAACATAGAATGTATTAGAATCATTTTCTTTCTTATAGCTAATCCATACATTTCCATATTATACATTGGCAGATAAACACACATATATGATCGATTACTGATTTCATTAATTCTTTTGGAATATAACACTATCCAAAATTTATAGAAAAAAGCAGTCATAAAAACGAATATTTATTAATTAAATGAAATAATTGCATAAAATAAACACACACATGCATAAATAACAATGTGAAAAGTAATCCCAAATTAGTTAATATGCCAATATTATAGTAAATATTTGAAAACCAGGCACTCTTCACAAACCTGGGAGCTTAATTGTAAGCATAGGGATTTGCCCTCAGATTTTCAAACAACCAACAACTATCCACACTATCTCATACAACTGATACACATGACCACACATATGTAGAAAAGATAAATAATGACCAATATATATATTTCGTGCTAAACCAGCTAATATTATTGCATGGCAATAATATTAGCGTCAGCATGGGATTTGAGTTTTCATCATCAGATTTTCAATGATATGGATGGCTGAAAAGTTGGAGTGGATTGAAGCCTGACCATTAAAGTATGATAATCTGGACCAACTGTTGAGTGCTGGTTTAGTACAAAATACGTATATTGGTGATTATTTATCTTTTCTACATATGTGTGGTCATGTGTATCAGTTGTATGAGATAGTGTGGATAGTTGTAGGGTGCTTGAAAATCTAAGTTCAAATCCCTATGCTTACAATATTATAGTTGTAAAGGATAAACAGAGAACAAAACTTTTAGCTTATAACAGATTGTTAGCTGTTTTATACTTTAAGTAGTGATAATTATTATAAACGAGGTTTTATTATCTCTAACACAATATTTTTTTATACTCTAGCTACTCTTGAAGTTAAAATTCTCACTTCGAGGTAAAAGAAAAATATATAAGAATAAATCCCTTTCTTCAATAAAATACCCCCCAAAATATATATATATTTCATTTTCATATAAAATAAAATCATATTTAAATAATAGTAATTTTACCAGCATATTCACAATTTGAATACGCTACTCCATGACGTTCTAATAGTTCACAAATATTATAATTAAATAAACAAACATAATATTAAATAGATCTGTCTAGATGTCTATAATGTACATATATTAGTAATAACTGATAATAAAAGAAAATAAAAGTCACTCTTCTTTTTTAAACTTAAAAAAAAATTTCACTTGCAAAGTTCTTTTTCCAAGGTTTGCTAAATAATTCGGACACAACTAAGAATATTCCAAACAAATGCATGTTAATAGGGACATAAAGCATAAAGAACAAACTATTTCTAGGACAAACATTTACAATTCAAACTTAAGTCAGTAACCTCCAATGTTCTTAGCAAAATCTAATAGAGTTTACTTATATAACGCATATAATAATGAATATTTTTGGTAATAGAGATATGAAAAGACAGTTTCAGCTACGAATCGATTTAATCCTTTTCCATTAAGCAATTTTAGTAGTACTTAATTTAACAATGTTTCCTAAAGTAAAATAATCGTTCCCGTACTTTACAGGTTAGCATATACGTAACTGATTCCAGTCGGTTGCCAATAATTATCCATATAAGCTTATACTTCTTTAATGTTAATATTTTGTTTTCTAATATATATCCCTACATCGAAGAGAACAAGAAATATATAATATTACAGTCCTTCAATTCGATTTAAGCATATACATTTGGTAAATAGTAGCAATTAATTGTCCTAGGTAAGTCATATATTTATTTCTTTAATAAAAACACATTATTTTCTAAGCATAAATAAGAGATAAAGTTAGAATTCTGTAGTAATTTTAAATATAGCATAATAAGTACACGTGTCCTTTAATTTTAACTTAACTTTTACATAAGTAGAATATAAATTGAGTTGAGAGTTTAAGGCAAATTTTGTTAAACAGTCCTGCATAGGTTTCCACAAAATAGTATAGAGTTCACACAATTTAGTTAGCAGATTATAGAGTTCATGCATTTTAATTTACTTTCAATAAAATTTATTTGCATTCTATTTAGGTCTAATTCTAGGTACAAAAACAGCTACAATTGAAATCAATTACAACTTAAGAGTTTTTTATAAGCAAAAGGTGAGTGAGATAGTCTATCAAATAATCAGTTCATAAGATTAAGATTCAGTAGAGCTGAACCTTTGAATAGAGTTCAATCAAGTTTTGATCTAGAATAGTGTCATTGAAGCACATGGATTTAGGCTTTCTGTGAGTACAGACAGTTGAGATCGGTACGGTGATGTGAATAAAGTCTAAACTGTCCCCATGTCTGGTCCACCAACCAGGGTTGACCAGTGCATTTATCATCCTCTTTAATTTTATACAGGGTACTGAAGAAGAGTTTATCAATGGGATTGTCACAACCTTTATTGAATGTGACTCTACGTCTGACTGACCAGATTGAAAAGTTGATAAATGTGGCACAAGACGTATCATTGCAATGTTTCTTTTTTCGAATTCAGGCTTGAGCATGATGTAGGCAGGGTCTGAATTGTTGGTTCTATTCAGTGCTAGGTTACGTATGTCCATGATCCACAATAATCAAGAATATAGACCATGGATTCCTCCTAGTGATAAATATGAGTAAATAAAATAGCATAAATTTAATAGTATAGAAGTACATCTTTAAAATAAAAATAAACATGAGTGTTAATTTAAACATTTAATTTAGGCAAAAGAAATAGATTGATATACTTTCTTTAGTCATTATCCTCTAAAACTTCTGAGGGCTGAAATTCCTATAATAAACTTTATGAAAGGCTAATATTTTTAAAACTTCACTTTGGAGTTTTACACTGTCTTTAACTGATAGAAACAGAAATGAAATTACAATGATAATAAGCATTTTTTTATTACTAGCTATCAGTTAAATATATCTCCACCACCAATCAATAGGTCACCTGATCCTCCAAAGGTCAACTTCACCCTTTGCACTCAGTTAATAAGGAACTTAATATTCAAAAAATCTTTTCTTGAAAAGAAAAAAAATCATTTTGACCTTCTAAAAATTAAATCAAATCAAATAATAAAAGAAAAGATAACTTTTTTATAGCTTATCGTAAGAATATTAATGTAATTTCGTAAATCTTTAAAAAAATATCAAAAGTTATTGTTAATTGAAAATCTTTTAAACTGATTCTTTAACCTTTTCTTTTAAATTATAACAATCCTTCATTAGCTCAAGCTCACCATAATTTTTAAATTTTAATATATTTAATTATTTAAATATGAATCTATTTATTTATTTGTTTTATATTAATTTTAGCGTGGGATTTAATGCGTTGATTTTTTTTTATTATTGCGACAAACTTTATTCACAGGGGTTCAGAGTAATTTGCTAAGAGAGCAAATGTTTTACTAGAGGGAGTTTTAGAAAGAACGATTTAATTTTAGAATAAAATAATTTTGATCTATTTTTATTTCACAAGTGAAATTATGTTGAATAGATCTATGTCAAAATAAACATTCCGTATTTCGTTAAATAGTTTTTATTATAGATTTCCCAGAATGGGATTCAATTATTTTATTTTTGTAATTTAAAACAAAATAATATGCTAGAGATTTTAACCTAGTAGCAGTGCCATTGGATAGCGTTAGTTGATTATCATGCCTTTTTTTTAAGTTAGGAAAGAGGGAAGGGGGGATTTATTCGAGAAATAAATTTCCTTATTTCTATATGTATGTTTTTTTGTAAGTTAAATATTTATATAAAGTAGTTGGTTATGCAGGTGGGTCTCTATGCAGTATTAGATCATTTTAAGGCTACTTAATTATAATTCATTCATATTTAATGATTATAATATCTCGGGTTAATGAAGAATGCTTGGAGTATCATGGCCAGACCTAAAACGGTAATTGATTTGGTAGTGCGGAGTTAGCTTCCGTTTTTGCATACTCTGTGAATCGGATGTGACTGAGATAGAATTGGTTAGCCTGCATGATACCTGTAGAGGCAGGCCCGTTGACTCTCTGTAAATCCTATCTCCATATCGGTATATGGACACAAAATGTGGACGTATCGATTTCCCCTTTTTATTCTTCATTGGAATAGGCATACGCGTGTCCATAATCCAGCTCGTATTTTCTTACTTACGTTTCTTCTCTCCTGTGCATTCATATATTTATTAACCCGACATTATTTTGTTTTTCTTTTGCCTATCTAATATGTAAGCCATAGGGAAATGATTCTACTGAAAGCATCTTCGACCTGAGTAATCGACTCTTTTGTTCGTTTGCGTAATTCACATTATATTTTATTATAGGTATGATTTTAGTTGTAAGTCCAACTAAAGTGACTTGTTTGCTTGATAATTAACTGATCTATTTTTTTTTGTTATAACAGCTTTCAGTTTTAATAGCTGTAAAGTTAGTTATAAGCTATCCCAGCAAGGTCCACTAATGTCATAAAACATTAGTTATTTGAAATCTAAATTATTATTTTATAAAGAGAAATAAAATCAGTTTTTTTATCTGTTAGTAGAGTAAGATGTCAAATTAGTCTTACTATAATTGTCTATTTAATTAATGTCTTTTCCAATAGAAATGTTTTTTTTTTTTAAATCTTGTTTAAAGAATTCATTAAAATAGTCATTCTTATATATGTGCATTAGGCAGATGTTTAAACCTGCTGCTATATTACAAGCTTGTACTAAATGTGCACGGGGAATTTTAAAATCCGTGATCATTTAATTATAAAATCATTTTTGTTATTTTAAAAGGAGAATAAATGTAAACAAAAGTAAAGGTGTATAAACTTCACAAAATAAATTGTACAAACTCAATAATGTCAATGTTAACTACTAATATAAATAAAGTCATCATGAACTCATATAATTATAAAGTTAATTTAAATATTGTATTTTTTGTTTTTAGAGCTTGAGTTAAAGATTAATGTAGAATGCCTAATGATTTTTAAATATATATATATATATAACTAAAACAAACTTCCAGTGTTCCTCAAATCATTTTATTTACTTTTATTTTAAATAAATTTTGATTTTTAAATATATCTATTAATTAATCACCCTAGTTCTCATTTAAATATAATGAAAATTGAATCTCATGCTTTAAGACCCAGCTGTCGGCACGGTGAAAGTAAAGGAATTCGATCGTATCATCAAGAAAGGTTATTGATTAGATCTTTGACCTGGGGATATAGGTAAATAGGGCAGAATTCATGATGTACCTGATTTATATATCTTGTACTTGGTAGGCTCGAGGTACTTTACATGTATTCAGGGGTTTGTTGGATCGATGTGTTTTTTGACCGGTACCACTAATTTAAGTGTTACATATTTATAATAAAATTTTAAGATTAATAGGTACTTGTGTATAATTCAACCGATGATGTTTTTGACTTACCGATTTCCCTTCCGGTAGACATCGATGTTTTTTGCATGACAACGTTGTCATGGTAACCAAGTGACTGGCATGATTAATCCATCAGAGAGTCAATTTTTTTTTTCACCCGCGATTTAAAATTCGTAGAGAGGTTTGGGAAATTTTTTGATTTTTCTGTCTATTGCGATTTTGCTATCCACGGCATCACAGTTACTTTTTTGAGCTGTTAATTCGGGTAAAGTGTTTTATTTATCTGTTTATTTTAAATTTACAAAAATTTTTAGTTAATATTTCTACAATTCTGAAACTTACATTGAATTACGTTTAATGTGTAAATAATTTTCAATAATTTTTTAAAACAAATTTGGAATATACATTACCAAATGCATGTGATAACAAGGACGCCATTAATGCCAGATTCGTATTAATTCGGGTAAAGTGTTTTATTTGTTTATTTTAAATTTACAAAAACTTTTTGTTAATATTTCTACATTACGTTTTTAATGTGTAAATAATTTGAAATAATTTTTTAAATCAATTTTGCAATATGCAGTACATTTTTAAAATTACCAAATGCATGTAAAAGTGCGGCATTTTCTGGACGCCATTAATACCAGATTTGCATTAGATCGCGTCTTTTTTATTTAGGTGTTTATTTAAAATTTACAAAAAGTTTTTGTTAATATTTCTACAATTCTCAAACTTATTTACAAAAAATATTTGTTAATATTTCTACAATTCTCAAACTTACATTGAATTACGTTTTAATTTTATTTTTAATTTCTGAATTATATCATACAGCTATGAGAGTAATACAATGTCCGGAGGCCCCCCCGCCAATTCCAGCGCTACGCGCTGCTGTATTTTAAAATTGAGAATAACATTTTTTTTCGTCATCGGCAATTATAAAAATTACATCCGGAAGCCCCCCCACCAATTCCAGCATTACGCGCTGCTGTATTTTAAAATTGAGAATAATATTTTGACGCATGCATGTACATTTTTTTAAATTTTTTTTTAGTATTTGCCTGACCTGCGTCAGATATTTTTCATTTTTGAATATTTTTTAGCATGTGACCTGGATAATTCAACCGATGACGTATTACCCTGAAGGCATATCAGTGTAATCTTGCGATTTTTAACGTACCATGTTTACGTGATCTGCGGACACATTTTAGCAATTACATGTGTCCGCAGATCACTTGGAGACGTTATCTTAAAAATCGCAAGATTAGACTGATATGCCTTCAGGGTAATATGTCATCGGTTGAATTATACACAAGTACCAATTACAATTTTATACAAAAATAGGAAAGTGGGAAAAATAATAAGTACTAGAATAACGAAAGCCAATATTAAATGGTTTAAAAGAAGTTTTGTTTTATTTTGTTGGAAAAATGAAGAAAAGAAAGCTGTGTCATTATTCATAGAGGTTTGCTAAGTTTAGAAAAAGAAAAAATATGAAAACAATTAAAAGTGGGAGGAAAGCTATAACTAAGTAAAATTAAAATTAGAAATCTTTTACGTAAATGTAAAAATTAAAAGTGCCCTCTTTTCGTTTATTTAAAAGAAATTAAAATATAGGTGTATCAAAGTTAATTTAGTTAGGACAGAAATTGGAATGTGTATGTACATAATTGAAAGAGTTGATTTTAAAATATATAAAAAAGAATATTGAATTAAAAATGAAAAATAATGTTTATAATGTAAAAAGTTAAATCAAACTCAAAGATTGCTCATCTGATAAACCAAGATGGAATGGGAATAATTAATTAGCAATGGCTACAAATAAACAACAATGGAAATAATTAAGAAGTCATATCTTATCCAAAGTTAGATTAATCTAAGAACAATGGGAATTTAATTAATAAATTTACATGGCTGAAATGTGAAAGCACCCCTAGGCACACAACAGTAAGATTATAAAAAATTCTATTACTGAGGAAAAAATCATAACAGCATATTTTTTGAAAGATGAAAATATAAATAATTCAGTAATTGCTCTAAAAAATGATAACATGTAAAGAATTTAATAAATCTGCCTTTGTAAGAACCCGTATGTCACAATCAAAAAGTGTGAGAGAAATTGAGATAATATATTTCTGGATATAAGAAAAATGACAAGATTCATGTATAATTTCAATGTGCGTTTTTTGTATTAATGACTCATTTATTTTTTTTTAAATTTAGTGCTTCAGAAATCTTCACGGTTAAAATCTTTTCCAACTGAAATGCTTCCAGATATTGCATCTCAACAATGTTGAGTACATCTTTAAAAAAATTTAAAACTACCTTACTTATGTTATTAATACATTGTACAGGCTTAAACCTGCATTTATATATGTAATATATGCGGGATTCAAACTCAGACTTTCACACGACCCACTACTCCCAGTGCCATCTCATATTGCTGAAAAGATAAATAATCACCAATATACGTATTTCTTGCTAAACCAGCAATCATCAGTTGGTCTAGATTACTATCCTCACACACATATAATCAGTGCTCAGCTTTATATTAAGATAGCCAATCTTCATACTTTAATGGACAGGCTTCAAACTATTCCAACTCACAACTCTTCAGCCTTCCATTTCATTGAAAATCTGAAGGTGGAATGTTCAAAGCCCTTGTTAGTGCCAAGGTTGTCATCCTACCTATGAAATACATATATTGGTGATTATTTATCTTTTCAACATGTGTGTGATCAGGTGGGTTTACTTATGTTCTATAAATTATACAGGGGAGTGTGAAAAGGCATTACTGAAATATAATATTTGGGAAGATGCTTTGAATATTCTTCACAGGCAAAATCATTTCTCACTCAAATGCTTCCAAATTATTACATCACAGGGTTTCATAAAATGCACATTAATTGCAATGCTATTCAAAAATCGTTAAAAATTTTAAAACTACATTACATATGTAAACAAAGGCTAAACTGTCCATACAGTAGTGCCACCCTGTGCTAAACAGAGTAATCAATGGATGCCAGAAAAAGGCTTGTGCATAAAATCCCTATCTAGTGCCTATTCATCCAATATCCCCAGACTAGCTAGTATGAGATGTGATCATGTGATGTTTAGCACTTTACATATGTTGTATAATTTATTCAGGAATAGTGAAATTTACAGTGAATATACTTTAAAAGGATATAACAATATCTTTGATAATACTGAAATCACCCTCCTAAATGTTGAGATATTTCAGGAATTCCTTCTGTGAATAAATAAAATCTGAACTTGAAAAGCATATCATGTCAAGCATTGTTAGCCAAGAGGTCAGCGCAGCAACCTTGCAAGCAAGCAGTTGGTTGCAGATGGTTGTTGCGGGTTCGCCTTCCGGCTGATGCTAAGACATATGACAAAAAAAGAAGCATATCATAACATTTGTGAGAGTGAATTGAATATCTTCTACTTAATTTTCAGCTGGTAATATATACTGGAATATGTTCTTTGATAATAAGTAGGGACTGCACTTAAATGTTAGTTCAGATGTGAGGAAATAAACATTTCTTGATCTTATTGAGTTGTGAGGACTATTAAAATTGCATAGTATATATATGATGCATGATTTATTCAGGAAAAAGAGCGAGATGTTTTATTCACCATTCCATTAAACAAATGCTCTTTCAATACTACTACCTTCTCAAGTGGTAGCATATTTATTGATGCCAAGAAATGTAATTGCACTTCAGCATTAATCTTACAGAATTTTTATGAAGGCAAATAAAAAAGCTACTTTCCTTCACGAATATCTGAATATAGCTATAATAATTAATTAGAAAGTAACTAAACCTGAGTTTACATTTAAAAAATAGATATTTTATAATAAAATATTTACTGGAATTTGATTTACCTGAAATTTGGGCAGTGCTTGTTGAAGGTTGTGCTTCACCAAAAATAAAACCTTCAACCTTTTGTTTTTTGGCAGAATTTTGAGGGTCTTGGAATGTTAGTAAATGTTTATTACTTTGTGAAGTAGACATTTTCCTATCAAAATTCTGATTATTTTGAGAATATTTATTTTGATTTTGTACACCTAAAACAAAGATTTATATGGTCAACTGTTATATATATATATATATATATAATACAAATAAAATGTCCATTTACTATATATATGTGTGTGTGTGTAAGAAAATACACTGAATATCGCTAATAAGTGAACTAAATAATCAAATATTTAATAACCACAAACGTTAAGAAATTTTCAGCTATACCCTTTATGAAATAAACAAATGTTTACATTCATATATTGTTTTGAGATGTGGGCTCTAAACATTTATTTTATGGAAGATGTAGGTGAAAATTCGTTAACATTTGTGGTTATTAGATGTTTGAATATATATATTTTATAAGTGTACCTGTGAAGCTTTTTGCAATGCTATATATTGCAGAGGCTTTTATTATATCGTGAAACTGATCTGAATTCAGGCCCATATAGCTCTCTAGTTTGTTAAGCTGGATTTGAAGACATTTACGTGTCTGAAAAATTCATGCTTTCAGATTGATAGAAACGTGTTTCATACGTGCTGACTTTTGGTTGCTATTTAGATCTAGTTCCTAGTCTCCCAGCCTTTCACTGATGTGAGCCATTAAGCTCGAAACCAGCTGGTCTGGAAGTAGGATGAACAGATAGAGATTTTGAATTCTATCCCTATAGGCTGCTTATGTAAACAAAGCTTGTTTGGAGCTATTTGTAAAGCTCCATCTAGTGATCATATATATATATATATATATATATATATATATATATATATATATATAAATGCAAAAAACATAAAACAAAACAATACTAGATTAAATCCAAAATCTTACTAAAATACTTACACAACCATGGTTTCATCTACTACAAATAGACCTTCTCAAATGAAAATCAAACAAAAGGAAAATATCTAAATATATATATATAGATATATATATATATATATATATATATATATATATATACAAACAAACCTTCCCATAATTCATTTCAAACTCCAACTTCCCTTAATATCAAAAGAAGTCTTCATAAGATTGATAGCTCAGAATAAAGGAGTTTTATCATCAAAGTCTCCTTTCTTCTTTTTTTCTCTCATGTGTCATAGCATCAGCTGGGAAGTGAACCTGCTAACCCAGGACAACTGCTTGTAAAGCAGCAGTCACCGACCTCTCTACCACCAATGCTTGACTATTCTTCTTTTTAACTCATTCTTCTCATAAAAAAATAACAGAAGCATTGTCAAACAATATTCTATGACCTGTATTCAATTCATAAATATATAAAGCTGACTTAAGATACCTATGTTTAACTCTACTTATATGAACCTTAACCCTTTCATTAAGGTTAAATTTACTCTAGCCTACATAAAATTTACCCCAACTACATGGAATTTTAAAAACAATACCAGGAATAGACCTACTATCAATAGACTGTTTTGAACCATTAAGTAACAAAATCAAATCAGAACCTTTCTTCCATGCAACCTTCATTCCACCTAACAAATGACTATTCCTATAAATCAAATTATAAATTGATGCTTTAAATGGTAAAGACATATAATCATTATCCTTTACCAACAAAATTCTTATCATCCAAATCACGACTATAGATATTATTATTAAATACCACTTTCTTAATAAAATCATGACTATAACCCAATTCTACATATTCAGCAGCAAATTGACTTCTTTGAATATCAGCATTATTATTAAAACTATTAAGTCTTCTATTCCTACAACAAAAATTCAACAAAGACATTTTTTATGTATAAAAGGCTGATAACTATCAGGTCTAATCATAATAAATATTTCTGAGCTAGAGTTCCGTCCACAGTCTATTGTTAGGCTTGGTAATTCTTTGATGTATCAACAATCCCTATATGCTTTAGAGTTGAAATTTCTTATCATTAGTTTTTTTCTTTTCCAAGGCAAAGAAAAAATGTTAAAAAAGCTTCCTTGAGTGGACTGAATTTTCGGCCTCTGACATAGTTTTGTTCAATGCAAGTCTTCATAAACATTTGCTAATAAATATTTTTTTCTTTAATTGGATTATGAGTTCACAGTTCTTTAAAATATTTTTTTTTCATATGTCAAAGCATCGGTAATAATATTTTAAGTTAGTAAATGTGGGAAAGATTGACTTCAGATAGTCAGAGGAAGTTTTTTTTCTTTAGCCATTAAATACAATCAAGTTCAAAGACGAATTAAGAGTGAAGAATTAATAAATCAGAATCAAGAATCAACTCATAATTTATCCAACTGATGTTTGTTTTCACAATCAGTTTTCATTTTAGATACATTAATTACATTTTTAATTATAAGAAAATAATTTAATTTCTTGATTGGTTAAATGATTTTAATCTGGAGTAAAACTATATTATCTATCTAATTATACTTTATACTCTTATTGTATTGCTTTCAAAAACAAAATTGCAACCTTAAAATTACAATAAACAATCTTTTTAATCTCGTTTCTTTAAATAATTTAAATCAAAATGTAGATGTTTCAATTAAGCTTTACATTTACAATCTTATACACCCATTTCCATATTAATTTAACCTTTTTCCTTTTTTAAAATATTAAAAAAAAAACATTTTTGATAAAATAAACTAGTTACATTAGACTATTTTATTTTTAAATCGTAACCCTTTCTTGTGTTAACAATAATCCCTATTACATTGTAATGAGAAGATGAAACCTCGAAAGTGCTCGGTCACTTTAATATTACAAATTCTATCTTAGCTTCACTATTATCTGCGTTCCAGGGCACTTATACATATTACATGTTAAATTGGGAAGTCTAAGTTTCTTTCATTCTTACTGTAACCTAATTAATGGTCATTCAAAAGATATTATACCTGAGTAGTCTACAATATATAAGATCATAATATTTAAAATAATGTTGGATTTCTCAAGATCCAAATATCAAGAATTATAAGTAAATTATTAATAACAATTATTATAACTCAGGTATATGAAATCACATGAGGTGAGTACACTAGTAATTCAATAAAACATAACTTGGGTATACAGACAGTAATCTTATCCACTTTCATTTCTTGGTTTGATGTTAAGTGAATGTTTAAACAAATACTAAGTGAATATGGTCTAGCAGGGTGCCACTAAATTATCTGAATCTAGACACAGTTATATCTAATAACCTTTCACATGTACCGGGTTTGAATCCCCTTTTTGGTACTTTATTTCCAATAAAACTGGGAGATTTTGCTTTTGAGCCATATCACTGTAAGCACTAATATTTAGGTAAAAGTAAAACATCTTTAAACTAAAGTGGAGTATATTAGACATAAATCATTTCTCAGATCTTAGCATAACAAATGTGCTTCAATATTTTTATAAGTTTTACTAGCTCAGATTATATATAACTAATTTAGGATGGCAATTCACTCATCCTTGCATGAAATAGATGATGGAATGGTGGTTATAATATTACTAAGAAATCACTAAATATTATGAAATCAATATTTATTTATGGCCTTTAAACATTTAAACAGCTCATTAATTAAAACGTTGATGGCGATGATGATGATGATCGTAATAATAACGATAATGACATGGGTTTCAACTACAGCTCTAGGACTAAGCCTAAACATAAAACTAATTTTTATAAAGAAATTCATAATTATTGCTTAATTTTAGCATATTTACTTATATCTTAAATAACTAATATTCAACCATTGATGATGAATAATCACACTTAACAAAGACTACACTTAATGAAATATATATGCCTCGTTTAATAAAACAAACTAATATTTATTACTGCATTTCTAACATATACATAAAAATTTCTAAATAAACATGAAAATTGACATGAATAATAATAGTAATAATAATTGATTATATAACAATCCTCAGATTAATTTCAAGTTCTTCCCCCTTTCCCTTCAAATGTATTTTGTATTAAGTTGGATGTCACATTGACCATGATTTTTACTCCATGAGAAAAGTATTTCAAGAAAAAATATTATCTGCTCATTAGCACACATACTTTATAAATCTAACATGTAAGTAGAATGTTAAAAAAAATGTTAATAGAATTGAAAGAGCAAGTTTTAGAAACAAGTTTTAAATTATTTTCTCCCCCTCTCTTCTACCTCTGAAATGCTATACTTAACTTGAAACAAAATAATCTAATATTCTAATACTACTCATTATTTCACATTCACTCGCAATTATACACATATAAAATATTACTATGTATGTGCGTGTTTTATCCCAAAATAATAATAATAATATATTAGTTAAAACTTAAATCATAATACCATAAAAAAAAAATTGTTTTACACATTAATATTTTTCATAACTGTAAAATTAATAAACAAATAATTTTGATACATTCAAGATCATTTATGAAGTTCAAAGTTATTATTAGTAAGACATTCTTGTTTTTAATCGATCTGAATAGTCTTTAAAAGTTCTTTAAATAAAATATACCACTTTATTGCTAAAATGTTTATTAAGACTCTGATATCATAAAGAAAATAGATATAAAAAGTCATATTACCGATCTTTTGTTTGTGGTGAATTTCCAAGGGTTCAAACTTGTCTTGTATAATGTCTATATTTTTGCAGCTACCATTTCCGTTTTACGTGGGAACAATCTCTTTCTTGAGGTGTATAACTATTTGATGATGATGACTCTATTGAGGCTATTTGCTTTAGTGGACAATTTGGAAATCATTATATTAATTTTTCTTCTCTTCCTGTCAAGCATGATTCTTTTATTGGATGAAATACAGCTGTTGTTTTCACATTTATAAATTTTCTTGAGTTTAAAATCAGTTGTTAAAACAATTAATTGGACTTGATGATTAATATTTATCAGTAGATTAATTCATCTTCTTTGAATGCAGGTGAATGCTTTCTTCCTTCTATTAAAACATCTTATTCCTCTGGTCAGTTGAAAGGTGTAGAATATTATTTTAGACACAACATCTTTTCTTTCCTATATGATGTGCAGCTTCCCCAGATGGTCTGGCAAAGATGGGACATACATATAATTTTTCTAGCCAGCCATTTCTCATATTTTCAACATTCAATTTAATAGTCTAATAATCTGAATCATAATCACAATAATAATAATAATTCCAGACAGCTTTTTATATCCAATTTTTAGCTAACTTAACCAATCAGAGATAGCGTCACTTGCTATTTTTGGACAAATTCGTTTTAATTAATCTCTAATTTATTTTCAAATAAATTATTTTTCAACTGAAAAGTTTAATCCTTTTTCCAGACACTTTTGTTTAAAAAAAAATAGACTTAATCCCTTTTTCCTTTTTACACCTAGGTAACATTTCAAATTTGAGCTTCCTTCTTTAGATCTTAAGATAAGACAATTTCAAAATTAGATTAAGCTCCCAAAGTGACAAACAATCATTTACAAAAACAAAATTGCTACAAAAATAGATATCTGATTCAACAGATTTCCTCTTTTAACATAAAATTGTACAAAAAAAATAATTTAACAGATTTAATCCTTCCTTTTCTTTCAATATTTAATAAATGTAAATTTCTGTATGTAATGTACACACATACTTCATCATTTCAAATCATTCATAAACTAACATTAAATAATATAATTGCTAGCTTAGTAATTATAACCCTATTATTTAAAATTAAATCTGTAACTTTTAAATCCCAATTACATTTATAGAAAAGCAAAATAGAAGTATAGAATAAGATATTAGAATTGATCAAGCATAGGTTAGTTTTAAAGAAAGTTAAAATGTTGAATATTTGAAATATAAAACAATTAAATAGCTTACACATACACTGCCTATATGTATGCATTATAACTTTGCTTTTTAACAGAAAAACTAAATATTAAATAGTTTAAATGTGTGTATTACCTTTCTATCAACACACAAACAAATAAAGCATATAATTGTTGACCCACTCTCCCTCTGTTTAAAGCTTTTAAAACTGGACCTTGTAGGGTTTAAACTTGGATGCCCTACAACTTCCTTTATGGTTATATAAAATGTGATGATGATTTTGGTTTACCTTTTCTACATGCACATTACTATAAATTTAGCTAGTGACTAAATTGTAATGTGCCATTACAATTTAG